>JALPQI010000850.1:0-189138 GCA_025490895.1 Thaumatotibia leucotreta | reverse complement strand
TTTATGTGACCCGTATTCGTTGGGAAATGTATCTCATTACGTGATTGAGACGGGAAATAAATTGGAACAGACTATTTGTCGAACACTTGGTTGCGAGCGCTCCGATCCGGTCGGATTCAATTTGCCCCAAATTTAATTGCAATTGAAATGGTTGAGTGATATAAAAGCGGCTTGTGCGGATAATCGCTTGTAACTGAAAAAATATTTATCGTAGGTATTGCGAAAGGGTATAAATTAATTTTGTTTGGATATTGGCGCAGTCGGTAGGTACTTTACGTTATTGGGAATCGATTGTAGAGTTTTTCTTGTCCTTTCATCAGCGGCCAATTGATCAAATATGAATTTCGCATTTGGGTCAAAATTCTTTTCGTTGTCTTGTTTCATACCACTCTATCACGCTTTTAGTTGCTGTTTCGACTCAATATATAAAAAAAAACCGGTGCACTTTTTTTTCACGCTAAATTTTAATCCATACATCAGAAATTGAAAACAAAATATCATCTCATACAAAAATCACACCTGTGTCACGTTTTTTAGGGACACAAAATAAGACAACGAAAATAATTTAAACCCATTACGTGAGCCGTATTTTGTCACTGCAATCATGTTACTGTTTGTAACGTCGGCTGCAAGTTTTATACGAGCACCTACCGTCTTAAGCAATAATAGGTACCCAATTGAGTGTAGATACCTAGAAATCGTTTGCGAACAAGAAGTCTGAAAAAAACTGTTACATATTTATCAGGCTGCATCAAACATGCTCATCACGTCTGACTGTTGGTTTATGATCTCCATTTTGCTAAAGTAACCAAGACGTAGACGTATACGCATATAATGTTAATATTTTACCTAGTTACGAAACACTTACTTAGTAAAAAATGAAATCTTTCTAGTCAGGTACATTTTATAACAGTATCTCATTGAGTAACATGTCCTTACAAATGATTTATCTATCTATTTATAAATTATAAAAGTGATAATCTCCTTTTGCTGAAGACTGATTGGTTTAAGTCGACTAGAAAAAGGTCATCAAGCTACGTAAATGTCATACGTGTGTCAAATTTGCTGACAGATTTTGAATCGCTTTGTCTAAGCCGATATGTCTAGTTGTTACTCTTATGAAATTGTCCTATAGCATCTTACGCTCGTTAAAATTTACGAGTAGGTTAGAACTTGATACTTGCTAACAAGTTTGAGAAGAAACGGGTCATTCTCAGAATTAGGCGTTCTCAGCCTCAACTCCGTCTTGATTTTGTACAGTATGTTTACTGCTATATTATCTATAAAATACGAATCATTGAGTTATTTAGATCATATGTATACTTTTGTCCCTCATATATATCTATTAGTTCACGTTTTATAAGCCATTGTTTTTTTCACCAAGACGGAGTTGAGAATGTTGGGACGGAGTTGATATATTTTATACGGAGTTTAGAAATATGATATGGAGTTGATGGATACAGTGCTCTTAAGCCTGAATGAGAATATATATAGTTTAATACTAGCGATCTGCCTCGGCTTCACACGGGTACTATACCTACATATAAACCTTCAAATCTCATCAAAATCCGTTGCGTAGTTTTAAAGATTTAAGCGTACAAAGGGACATAGGGGCAGAAAAAGAGACTTTTTTTATTAATTTGTATACGAAGTTTAAAAGGCATGGATGAGAACAAACATTAACAATCACTTTGTGAATAACATGTTACACGTAATAATACTTATTTTACGCTGACGCTCTTTTTATTTTGACATAGCGTATTTTTCGGGATTTCGCTTTATTTTAGCTCTACGCCTACGTTGAGCTTCTTTCATATACTCTACCGTAGGTTTTTTGATTTTCGGCATTCTTAGTATATGAAACAAAAAAAAATATTGAAGTAAATTTAACGAAAAGCTCTAGCTCCAAAAATGCTGTATTCGGTATTGTAAGTAAAAAAAATCTATCGTTAGTGTTCAGAACGAAGATATTGCGTCAAATTTCACATGTTTTATTTTTCTTGGTATTGTAGATCAATGTACTATGATAGATAGATAGATAAACAGTACATGTCTATGTAAAATTCGCAGTAGGTACCTAATTAAAGAAAGGGAGTATAGGTACTTTAATTTTGCTTAACATCACATTTGCTGTGATGAAAAACAAGTTTTTTTGCACGTGACTGCTCACTTAGATACTAAATACACGTATTTTTTCAACTCCGTCTAAATATTTGACGGAGTTTATTTGACGGAGCCTAGGGAGAAAGCTATTTTTTATTTTTATTTCATTAATTATCTTATTTAGAACAACGACATTACACGCATTTAACAGGTAATACAGTTCAATTCATTATACTTAAATAGTAGAACGATCAATCACACCAATAGAAAAATAAACGACTAAACGGAGTTGAGAAAATGCAAGTGACAAAAAACGGAGATTAGATACTTACGTTCGTAAAATCGCCCAGCGTCGCCAAACGCACCTCCGTCGCCCAACGTGTCACAGACAAGACTGAACTGGCTCGCTCAATGCAATAGTGATGTGCGTAAAATTGCAAATAGTGCTGTGAAATTTTGTTTTGCTTCCAATGACGGAGTTTAGTCATAAATTCGTACGCGCGGAGAAAAAATCATATTTCTTTATACACGCAGTTGAAATAACAATCAACTTAACAAAATGTTAATTTGTTTAATTGACTATAATAAAACAATACCCTGTGTTAGGTAATAGTAGTGGTTCCCGAGTTGCAAAGGGGTTTGTCCCAAATTTTGGAGTCTGTACGCTTGATGGAGCATGATAAAAGTAGGCTTTTATATTTTTTTATTACTAGTTCTCAAGAGATTATCTTCGAAATTACAACTGCTACAGGTAGAATAAAACGAAAACTACCCTCCAACATTTTTTTTACGCCATATATATGCAAGAATACAAAGTTATTCTACCCGACGCCCAAAAAACGTGCCCTATGAGAATGACCCAAACACAAGAGACGCAGAGAAGGACACAAAAATATCAGTTTGATACGTATCTAGCTGATAGGCGTCTAACGTAGTCTTGTATTTAGAAAGGACCACTTTCGAGATTGGATGTCGGTTCCTCCAAGAAGATAGATAGCTATTAGAAAGTTTAATCTGCTTTTAAAACGATGTATACACAAAATTAAACTGTCTGATATTTTAAAGACGAACGGGTTTTAATCTTGTAAACTTAGGCTGTGGTCTCCTATTTCACGCCGTATGCGGCGTCTCGTCACGTCGTACGCTGCGTCTGAATGTTCACTGTAGGTATGTACTGTTGTGGTCTCTTTCACATGTCGACGTTGGCGTCTTGACGTCGCACGCGGCTATCAAAAGCTGTGCGCCGCGTTTCTAGTCTTTTCGAACCATTGCAGCGTGAACGTCGTCTCTCGCGTCAAACAAAATGTCGAAGTTTAATAAAGAAAAAGATGAGTTATTAATAGAACTGTATGATAAAAATTAAAAGAATCATAAAAACAATATTTATATGCATAAATGTTGCGAAAAAGATAGTGATGCAGTCGGATGTGCTGTTAAGTTACGCCTTTCTCTGCGGCGAACGTATTGACCGCTGACGCTGTGCGTTGCATTCAGACGTCGATAGGAGCGGAATTGAACGTTGACGCTAACGTCAGACGCCGCGTACAGCATAAAATAGGAGACCACGGCCTTACGTTTAACTATACCCTGACGTTTCGGGCATGACGTTACACCCGTGGTCGCAGGCAGACTGGCGAGAAAATGTATCAACACCTTCGAGCTGCGCGGGTTTTTCGATCTACCCGCACTTGATCTTGACTATTGGGTTGTCACTAGGCCTACACACAACACTCACAACATCCAATGGCTTTAAAATTGATGTTTCACCACACTTACATTTGTAAATCACGGGATTCCACGCGGACGAGATTCCTTGCCCCGATTGATTAAAATTCCTGTTTCTTAATTTCAATAGTTTCACGTACTTTTCGGCTATGATGTATACGCTTGGTTCGGTCGGTCGGTTCTCTCGCCAGTCTGCCTGCGACCACAGGTGTAACGTCATGCCCGAAATGTCAGGATATAATTAAACGTAAGTTTAGGCGATTAAGACCCGTTTGACTTTAAAATGTGATTGATAATCGTGAAAATTTAAATCAATTAAACTGGCTGACTTGTAAAGATAATTTTATCCTCCATGTAACAAAATTAAACCTCGTATTTAAGGTGAATATATGCTCACGTTGAGCTCATCAGAGGTTAACGCGACATGCATTTATAAGAACGTCTATTTGCCGCTCGAGCGCCGCCGGCAGAGCCACTGAAGCAGACATTTATATGCGATTCCGTACTAAAAGGAATTGGAAGGTGAATTACGGACAAGATCAGCCGTAAGGTTACGATATGATGCTTACGTTTTACTACATTCGGTGTTCTACGGGATTCTTTTTTATGTTCGAGTAGGCTAATAAAAGTAAAGTTTTTCAAATAAACTACAGATACAGGTAATACTTTGTTATAATTGGATATGGATAGGGTTTATTTAATACATTTGTCACCACTAAGAGTCTATTATGAGACTGAAGTGTCACTGTCTAATTCGTTCATTGACAATTGATGATGGGCGTCATTATAGTGGACACACTACTTCGATCACTAACCCGCTTAGGGTGAATATCTGAGCGTTTCAGCCGCCTAATTTTGGTTTTATAATTTTTGCCGAAGTTTCTATTCGTTACAATGTGCTACTTTGTCATTTGAAGGAGGCAAGGTACCTTATACAAATGACGAAGTATAACATTGAGATGTTTAGAAATATCGGCAGAAATGATGCCATCGAAATTAGGCGGTTGAAACACTCAGATTTACTCTTGCCCAGCGTGGCGATTCTGGGAATACCTTCAAGTGGTTCCATACGCATAAATAATGGGAGTCCTATGTCCAGCTGTGGACTGAAAATGTGCTAATAATGTTTGAAAAAGAAAGAGCTGGTCCTAGCTCGCTCGATACTCTTATAGTATTATTTTTTAAAGTCTTGATCGTAATCAGAAAATTGTATGTAATTGTCAAACAATTATTCAGTATTATAATTATGGTGCTTTAAATTATATGTTGTGAAAGATATGAAATTGTAGGTGTATTTAATTTAATCTAATACGGTAAGCGGTAGAGAACTACTATGAATAACAGCGTGGTTATTTATACAACTATGGCTTCTTAAGAAAAAAATACGACGGGCTTATAGCTTCTGAATGGTATCTTAAATCGGGGTAGTAAAATTTTAACACTTCGTTTAATGGGTACATTTTTATAATATCGCAGTTCCATTTTATGGACTATTTTTATAGTGCTTGCTTTGTTGATCACAAAATATCCTTTCGTAAATCAATTAATGAAATAAGTAATTTTCTAATATTGGCTACAGGCTGTATAACAAAGATAGCCGATATTTGTTTACATTTCTCTTTTATTCCAGAACCTATACCTTTTAAACTTTTTAGGCCACGAGTATTTCTGCTTATCTCAAGCTTGTCCTGAACTGCGTAGGGTACAAATTATATTAGAGTTAACCAACCATTTTTCGCCCTTATTACAATGACCATAAAGTTCACGATTGGTCAGCTAACTGACAACTGTACCTATTTTCATGTTCTAAATTTTGTGCAAGACAAAACCACGCTAGTAACCATTTACCACCGCATGTCGAATAACATGTGGTTGACATTGCGGTACGCTTGCAGGTTTCCACAGCCGCGTGCATATGGAAAAGTGCTCTGCGGCGTTGAGCTCCGAGAGGTGTATTTATAAATGCGACGAACATTCCAGGCTTGTAGTTGAAGACAAGGAAATCCATAGGTAAGCTAAGTTTAAGGTACATTTTGAATTCAGTAAATTAATGCTGCCCTCCTAATTATAAACGCAGTAACTAGTTTTAAAATGGCAATGAATTGATTATTTTATTCATCTGCAAATTATGTCTGAGGAGTAATTATCCTTTTAAAACTAGTTACTGCGTTTGTGCGAGGGCAGAATGATGATCGCATTTTCATCGCCTAAGTACTGACATGGACAGTCGCAGTTGTGTTGTTATAATTACTTAACCTTTGGAACGCCATAACTGAAATATCGGTACTACATCAATGCTAAAGACCAATATGTAAGTCACGGTGCAGCGAGCAATAAAGGAGACTTATATGTACATACATGCGTAAACTTCAAATTCAGTTTTGAGACATTGGTGACATAGCGTCTGAGTAACAGGCGTCGACATTGTTTTTCTCTTTAAGAAAAATAATTTTATGATTAAATATTTTCAATAATGTACTAGTATCTGTACGCTGCATGAAATGTAAATAATTTAATTTTAAGTCTAATATTGCTGGGTACCCTAACAGGGTTTATGTGAACTTTTAAATCTATAATGCTTCTTTTTAAGACCATATGTAATACATAATTATTGCAATAAATTAATTATGAATTAAATAAGAGCAATAATGATTTGTCAGAATATACGATACAAATGGAACCATCAGAATTATTATATTACATAACTTCTTCTAAATGAGTTGAAATTAATAAGGCTTATCCTTATAAAAGTATTTATTTCAACCTTCACAGTCTTATCCTTCACAGTACAAGATTTACAACAATAAGAGTCCCGATTCCGAAAGTTTTTACCTAAATTGAATTTTATCTGCGCTTTTTCTAACTTCTTCACGAGTCTACTAAACACAAACTTTACTAAGTCGAGTTAGTTCTATAAATCCCACACTTGGTCCACCTGTTTGAAACTCGGGAGTTTTCTAGAAAATGGCCGTTATTTACAGCACGAGCGCGGCGGGGTTCCGGAGAGATGTGTCAGCCAACTCCGGCAATACAAGTGAGTTTCATATTCTTATACTAGAGACAAGAAAATAATAAAGACTTGTCAAACGAAGTATGAAAGTGTCTCCCGCTAAGTTTATGTGAGCGTTCTAGCAAAAACGTTCCACTTTGTCGTTTATCATAAGGACAGTTTTGGCCTGTACATTTATACGAATTCAATTGCTTAGAATGCTTGCAAAGCATGGCAATCAAGCGACAAAGTGTGTTTTTATTAAACCGCTTACACATCGTCATCCATTTTAGCTTGTCTATAATGCGAATGTCAGACCGCCGCTATTATGACATTTGATAAATCGCGTCAAGTTAATTTTAGCAATGGACAGTCTTTATTGTTTATATTTTTGTTATGAAAAAGTTTACTGGAATTATCACTACATCATCATTACGCCTCGGGCGGCGGTTGCAAAACCGCAGCAAACTTTCTTATCTAAGAAGTTACGCAAAATGGAAATACAGATTTATTGCTCACCTGATTCGAGTATTTTAACGATCCAATTAGTGGGGCAGTTTGCGGGAGTTTCACGATCCGTTCTGCGCAACAAATAAAAGGTGCAAGGATCCTTTGTCTTTTTCTGCAGTTTTGTAGTAGTTACGAACGGCAGATTTAGTTTTCGTTGTTCCTTTTCGACCTTCGGTTGCTGAACGAGGTTAATCCTTTTCGAAGAATATCCCGTAAGTTGGAATCTGAAAGTAGTTTGGACATGATGGCCAAATTGTATGGTTCAAGTTCAATGTTCATAGGTACTTTAAAACAGTGAAAACATAAGTAGTTTTTTCTTATCGGCCTTGCTGTAAACCTGAGGAAAATAAGAAAAGACAAATTAAACACCGCAAATTACAGGCTGGTGTTGTTCAAATACAGCCAAAGGAAAATCAAGCTATCGTAAATTGTATTATCAGTGCGTTTTCAATAGAACCACAACAATAGGACAAATTACCGGGCAATTTCGATCCATTGCCCTCTAAATGCGGGTACATAAAACATCTTGTTTGCCGGTATCACAATAGCCTGTCCTTTAGTGGAGCCGTAAAATTCCCGCACTTCGCTCCACTTTGTATCCATTGCTGGTGTCTAGGATGGAACAAATGTGCGGAGGTCGCCAGAACGACACTCCGTTTTTCATTGTTTTACGTGTCACAATGTTGCCAGTTCTTCCTCACCATTATTTATTTTTCAAGCAAAGGTCCAAACTCCCCACTATCAGGGTATAAATTGAATAATACACAATTCATGATATTAAAAGAGTAAAAGTTCTCTCGCATTTTCGTTTTGAAAATTGCGCTGTCGACTTTTATCTCAATTTTCCAGTTCCCAAATGGCTCATATAACACTTTGTTAGTGTATTTTCTGAGTTTATGGTTCAACTTACAAAAATACGATTAAAATATTTTAAAACGGGTTACTCACGTAATTTAGGAATCAAGCAAACGTAAGTGACCCGTTTAAAAACTATGTATGTTTAAGTAAATTGAATCTCACGGGTGCTATATTAGAAAAAGCTCATTATTTGTGTCAAGCATATTTTAAAATACACCAGCTGTAAAATAAAATTATAAACCGCTTTCAGCTCACAAGCACTAAAGAGTTTACCACACTCTCGCCTCATTTAGCGCTCGTGTAAAACCGTAACAATCCGTCATAACAATGCAATAAAGCAATTAAGCTGCACACAAACACACGTGCTGCATAAAGAGAAAAGCTCTCGTTTGCATTTTTTCTCCGTCCCTGTTTTGTCTATTTATGAGTTTCCCTAGTTTTCAAAGCAAGAGATATTGCACGCCGCGCTCGTATTTGAGCAACAAGAGTGTAATTTCCGCAGGTTTTTGTCTTACGGCAACACATTCCACAAATGGAAAGACGCCGACATTCAAAGGGGGCGCTGAATTTTTAAAATGGCCGGCAGTGGACGGTAGGTTTGGAAAAAGTCGGCCCTGCGTTGCTTCTTAATGGACTTTAAAAGCGCAGCGTCCCGCTTTATTACCGGCAATGTATACTAATATCTCTTGGGAAAACTTTGTTAGCCTTGTGAAATAATAATCGGCGTACCATTAACCTTTATATTGTGTCTGAATGGAAGAGGCATAGGTAAATAAAATTATAATTTATGTGTGTTGCTCTGGGAACTAAATAGGCGACAAAAAAAATTACGTACAGGACATATTGACAAGCATGAAATTAATTTTAGTTCATTTCTGTACAGCCACACCGCTGTGATGATATATTATTTTGATAACTGAGATTTAAAGTTATTCGTTACTACTATGTATTAAGTATTTTTATTAACATATCACAGGTTTCTGTTACATGTTTATCGTTTGTGTATTTTAAGGGTACTGTAAAAGTAAAAGGGCAACAATATTGCTGAAATCGATATTGACCATACCCAATCTTCGCGTTACTCATAAAACACAGTTTTAGTAAACATGTAGGAGGTTTCAGTAGAATACTGCCTTACCAAAGACTATTTTACTGAAATCTCCTGTCTCACGATAACAAAAACTAGCTATTATTCCAAACAAACCATCTACTTAAAGTTTTTCACACACAATCAAAGCGACTCCTAACAATATCCAAAACAATATTTGGAGCAGCCAGCGGCTTCGCTGTATCTGCTCCTAGTCATTTGGCCCCGATTACCCGCAACTCTCGGGGTAAGACATTGAAACTATTTTGTACTCCGAGCTCCCTTGTACCCGACTTATTGCGAAACTTTAACTGTTCTCAGTGTTACTAGTTTTAATGCACAAATAATGCCTCTTTATGAAGTGTTTGGGACATTATAGTATCGTTTAGTATGGTAGCCGTGTGGTAATTGCATTTTATTTTGTAGAGGTCTTTATTGAGGTAGACTTGAGTATCAATTTGAATTCGTTATGTCTAATAATTACTTAATTACGAATACGTACTAAATTCCAAATTGATTATATTTCAATACTGGGGAAAACGGATGGACACTTGAAAGATTTGACTAAGGTAAAACAACTTACAAACTATTATGGAATAATTGAATTTGAATCATTAATATTTATTATAGAATGCGCTATAAAACATCTCCCTAAATGACAGACAATTAATACGTTTTAAACAGAAACTGTTCCCGAACGATGTGTATTCAAGGAAAGCGGAGGCTCGTCACTATACAACGGATCTCAAAGCTTTGAGGGGATGAGACATTGCGATTCATTCTCGCATTTAAAAGCAAGACTGTAATTTTGCGGGCCTTTGTCTCGGCTCTACGCAGGGACTATGCGCATTCAGGACGGATTTTTATCGTTTTTCAAGTGCTATGCTTTAGTTGTGTGCCGAGGTAATCTGTTCCGGCGAATGTAAATCTGCTGAATGGTATGTGTTGTCATATTAAAATACAGGGAAATGTTTTTAAAAGGATATTTAGCGAATGAAACTCACGTACTCGTATTTCGTTCGTAGCTTGTAAGATAGTTATTGAATCCGGTCGATTGGCTGTAACTATACTTGCCGCTTAAACCTATCTAGCGACAGAAGTTATATAAATTGAGCACATTAACTATAAATATTTAGATTTTTAAAATAGTGAGTATAGTGATGAAAAAAATCCAGTGATTAAAATAATCAATAATTTTTATTTGGATTTCAATTGTAATAGTTTGTACAGTAACCTACTAATTGCTTAGGGATTATGAGGTAAATAATTATGTTATTTACTCGGGAGTAGAAGTTGTTTCATATTCACTTCTCGTGCCTCGAAACCCTCTAAAGCCTCAAGATCCACTTCTTGATCCACTCGCTACGCTCTTGATTTCTATTTTGGAATCTTGCTTGTTTGTTTCTAAATAGTAGGACGAGGCGAAAACTTTAAATCGTTAAATAACTAGTACACTGTGTCAAAGATATATATTTCCGTTCAATATAGTTGCATTGATTGAAGCCCGAATGGAACGATGGATTCCACAATATAGAATCCCAACTTAGTGAAGTGGAATCCTGAGCTTAATGAGGGATTCAAGAGTCAACAGCCGAGACGAAAATAATAATGATACCGTGTGACACATACTGCTTTTCCCAACATCTATGAAAAAAAAATTTACAAATAATTGATTCTAAAGAAACCGTAATCGATTATGAACGTACTGTTTGTTTTTATTTTTCATTGTAATTTTTTAGGCTGACAAAAGACCTACCTTTAACAGATAAGTGCGACTTTGTTTCCTCCTATCAGGGTGTGAAAAAACTATAACTTACTTCAGTCTTACATGATGATAAAAACTGTAGCAGAGTAAAATAGCATTATGCCTTCATGATGAGATTATATGCAGACGGACATGCTGACGGACGGACAGACGTACATGGCGAAACTATAAGGGTTGACTATGGAACTCTAAAAAGTGGTAATGTTACCGGCAATACCACTAGTACACTGTGTCAAAGATATATATTTCCGTTCAATATAGTTGCATTGATTGAAGCCCGAATGGAACGATGGATTCCACAATAGAATCCCAACTTAGTGAAGTGGAATCCTGAGCTTAATGAGGGATTCAAGATTCAACAGCCGAGACGAAAATAATAATGATACCGTGTGACACATACTGCTTTTCCCAACATCTATGAAAAAAAAATTTACAAATAATTGATTCTAAAGAAACCGTAATCGATTATGAACGTACTGTTTGTTTTTATTTTTCATTGTAATTTTTTAGGCTGACAAAAGACCTACCTTTAACAGATAAGTGCGACTTTGTTTCCTCCTATCAGGGTGTGAAAAAACTATAACTTACTTCAGTCTTACATGATGATAAAAACTGTAGCAGAGTAAAATAGCATTATGCCTTCAGTTAGCTTTCATATTTTTGCAGCAAGTTTTAAAGATAAGTGCACGTAAGGGGTGAATATATTTTCCTTGAATGCCATGATAGGCCTTATATTTAAATGCCATATGAATTAAACATATACTAATTTGTAAAAGCCGGCCAAAAGCATGTCTGCCCATGCTCAGTGTAGAGTACCATAGTTATTCAAAACCTGATTAACCTATAAAGTTCAAAATATTTTTCCTAGAAAGTTTTTATTTTACCACTTTATCGGCGTGATTGATTTACATATTGGTACAAAATTTCAGCTTTTTAGTGCTGAGATTATATGCAGACGGACAAGCTGACGGACGGACAGACGTACATGGCGAAACTATAAGGGTTGACTATGGAACTTTAAAAAGTGGTAATGTTACCGGCAATATGTCTTAAATTAAACTTTTCTAGCTCAGAAACCAAATCATACAATCATATTTGCAATGGAATAAATGTTTTAGATACGCAATTCTAATAAATGTTACTGTCCTTCGCAATATACATTTTATCGGGTGAAAATACGTTGCTGCTATGTCTTTTGTCAAACCTGTGGATATGGGATAAAAGTATTCTCACATAACAATTTGTCTACTTTGTTAATTATGTAGGTAATATTAAAAAATAAAATAAGTATAATATTTTATTCTCTTACCAATGTAAGATCTAAGATTAAGATATAAGATCTTTCCATATTTTCTCAGGTATCAGATAAGAGGCGAAAGGCGCAGTATAATATTACGAAGGAGAGGCCGGAAAATGTATTTTTCCCTTAAGGTAGTCTTCCCGCCGCTTCGGTGAATAGTGGGCCTTTTGACAATCATGAATCTTTCTACGCCGCGAAATGAAGTATGAGATGCTTTGCTCTTTTCATATTTCATGAATATCGTTTGTTTTTATTCAATTGAACGTAAGCGAATGTGTAAAACATTCTGCCTAAGTAGCGTAGCACATCTATAGGTATATCATGTTATACAAGGATCATAATACGAGTACACGTTTTTACAACATTTATAATTATAACACATGTAATAGTAATTATAGATAAAAACAGTTAAGGTCCGTTTTTTGTGCTTATGTACGTAGTTGGTAAGGTGGGTACCTTACAGTAGCAGTTTTATAGTGACATTTTTGATGGAAGCGGTTAAACTTACCTTGTCATCTGCTGCCATATTAGTTTATATGGATAGCATTATGTTCACGCATACAAAGAGCAAGAGCAAAATTTTATTAATTTCCTAAAAATAATTCTTAAATACTACAAAACTGTTAGAAATTTCATTCAATATGCGGCGTCTATGGGATACGTAACTGGGCATTTTCGCGAGAAGAGATCAAAAAAAAATTTTTTTAAGGTAGGTAAATTTAATGTTTTTTTTCTACTCAGAATAACGAGTTCTTTCAATCTAGGAAAAAAAAGTACAAGAAAAAAATGGTCCCACATTTTTCATACATTTTACATGCTGTCCACTTTGTAACCGCTGTACAAAGTATTTGAAAAACGGTTACGTAATAGAAACAAAAAGTTGGAACACTTTTTTCTTCTAGTAGGATCGAAAGAGCTCGTGTTTCTGAGCAGGAAAACATAAAATTTACCTGTTTCAGAAAAATAAGTTTTTGTATCTCTTCTCGCGAAAATGCCCAACTACAACCTTAATATTAGGTTTAGAAGTGCAGAAAGTCTACCAAATAGAAAAATCTGCGTACCGAAATTTGTATGAAAATCGCACGGGCACATCCACCTTAAGAAGACTGAACATGAACAGTCCTTTTAAAACATTTTTAACTCTGTTATTTCCTCAATCGGATTAATTAATGACGACAATCCCGCATCCGAATTGGCGAACAGCCTATTTTATTTTACGGCCCGGCAAGTTTATGCAATGCAACGTGTGGCGCGGCAGTAGGTCACTGCACTCTTGGAAAGTTCACAGTATTGATTTTATTGGGCATGCCCGAAAATATAAATGAAATGTGCCTCTGGGATGAACGTGCGTATGTTGAGCGCTGTAACTGTGCCAGTGGCGTCCGGGCGCTCAAATGTGACGTCAAATGTGACGTCAATGTGACGACAAGAGGTACCAAATAGTACAAATTCGGTACTAAATAATGCAATATGAATCGACAGAATATGGACAGAATTCAGGACTGGTTCCGCCATCATAACGTAATAATGGCGGGACCAGACTGATTGAATATAACTTTGAAATAGAAGAGGTACAATTTTTTTTACAACAGGTACCAAATAGTACAAATTCAGTACTAAATAATGCAATATAAATCGATCGAATTCAGGATGTGGTCCCGCCATTATAACAGTTACTATACCTGCATAGACATAAGTAGATCGGACTGCAAATAGCAAAACAAATCCTACTAGTATATAAAATAAAATGGGCACATGGTGTTCAATTGTTTTTTATTTGATCCAGAAGTAACAACTCTGAAATATGCATTGGTGACTAGTCCGATCTAGTATCGAGTTTACGGACCCATGGTCCACCTGTTTCAAAATAATGCAACAATGAAAAACCTGACACAAAATTAAACGTGATTTTGCCGGGAAAAATATTAGTAACTTGTGTATTACAGTATAACATAAAATACTGATATGAATGAATACTCGTAACGTTAAATATTTAAATTTGTAAGTCTTACACTGTAACGCTTTATGTTGTAAATTGTAAGCAGGCCTTTCAAAATATGCATCTTAATAGATAAACTGTAATCCTGTCTCTATTTCCTATCTTTCTATGTATGAATAAAGCTAATATGAAGATCTAATACGGTGATTATGTTCCGCAGGTCTATCCCATCTTACAAAGAAAGGCAGATATAAAAGGAGAATGCTGCACAAATGCATTATTATCCAACTGAAGGAGTAAGTACGCTTTAAGCGATCATAAGTTATAACAATGCTGTAAACCCTAGTGTTCTACAAACAACAATGTAAGGGTTCTGCATAAAAGTATGAAAGTCACTCGACCTGAGCTCTTGTTATGGGAAAATGAGTCTAGAGCTGGTTGTTATAGGTAGTAAAGTCGTGCGGCGATGTAGGCGACATCGTTACGTAATTAGACGAGCCGCGGGCGTTGACCTCGCTCGACTTTGACCCACTTCTTACCCTAATTTTCGCGTCTCACCCCGTAGACAACTTTATCTGTTGTGCCCTGCCGTCTCATCCTTATTACTAAAGGCGCTTGGAACTACTTTCTCAAGAGTTGTAGAAGTTCATGAATCACAAGTACTGTTTTGTAACTAACAGACAGATTTAGAACGTCATTCTTTACATAAAATAATACGAGTATCTACTGGAATTGTAAGGTGCAGTAAAGTGCAAAAACAGTAGATACTATATACTTAATATAATAATTATTATCGCAAAATATTTGCTCATAATGGCTTGACGATGTTCTTATTCCGAACTTACATTGAGACATATTTTTCAGTAGTTATTTTTTATACATCCTGATTATTTGCACGTACCCAATCATATTCGTTTTATACAGATGGATCGACATAATTTCGCTACACGATGAATCGTAGCTCGAGTCTTACAAACTGAATACTAACAATACGAGTACAATGTACCCCCCAATTGTACAACATGAACAGGTCCGTTAATTTTATACCCAAGATGTGCAAAAACGTAATTTACCTTAGTGCAATGGAGAAGATTCAGTGTAAGTCAATATCTTAGTTGATAAGGCTTCAGGCAAAGTTTCCCGATCGCGGCTATCGATTCACTGAAAGCAATGTTTGAATTACATTAGTCAATTATCATTACCTATAACTAGAATTGGGTGCACCGAGCTGCACATTGTTATTTTAATTATAATATGTGAGTGAGTTTAGTAAAACGTCCCACTTTGTCGTTTGCCATAAAGTCGCATTGTCAGTTTATTCATATGAAGATACAAGGAAATCTCGTCTTTATGGTAAGCGACAAAGTGGGACGTTTTACTAAAAACTAACACATATATGATTACGAAACAATACGCGAAAATGAATTGTTTTGTGAAGTTTTCTATTTATTTAGTTTAATTATAGCTACGCCAATCAGTCCCTCAATGGTGATGGTAGATGCATCCGAATAATCAATTTGTCAACCACCACGCTCAAGTTAACTGATTTCAATTATGGGAAGGTATCCTATGAAATCCAATAGGAGATGATTATTTACTTTCGTACCAGGGTGCTTAGCCATGTTGCCAATCGCTAAAGCTTAATCGTCAATCGTAAACGAAACTGTCTTTGTCGCACTAATATTAAAGAGTGATAGGGAGGGAAAACTACGATACGCTACTAAGCGTTAGCATCTTGTACTAGATTTCAGCTAAAGCTTCCCACCATACAGTGTGCTAACATCATGTATGTTTTTATTGAAACTGAGGATTGAGATGCAGATTTTTAGCCAAACCGTGAGCATTATGTGATTAAAAATTCCAATTTTAAAACTGCCCTGCTAAGCGAAATTTGGAAATGGAATCATCAGCTATAGAATTTAAAGTGCATGTTTGCATTAAATTTTAGTTTTAGATATCGCTGATATGCTTAGCAGGGCAGAAAAGTAAATCATTTTCTAAGAAGAGTTCAGTAAGAAGCAATGTACTTCAAAATAAATAGTCAAGTAGTGCTTGACAATGAAAGTCCGTAACTATTCGCAGCGTTTGACGTCTAAACAGGACACGCGTTAAATTGATCGTTCGAAGGATAAAATTAACTGTACGGTTAATTCGAACATTTGTCAACTCTCAATACTTGAAAACGATAGCCAGTAATGCATATTATTACCCATTTTCGTAAAGCCTGGGTCATGGTAACACACTGTATACGAAGCTTGTTTGTATGTGAATGATCTAACAAACTATAAAGTTCTAACAAAAAGAAGACTATGTTCTAGATTGAGATACCTATCACTTCGCACCGAAAATGATCTCAATCCACTTTGACTACAGTGTGCGTAGCCAAGTTGCCAATCGCTTTCGCTCAGTTATCGTAGTCTTTGTCTCTGCCACTCTTTCTTATTAATACGACAAAGACAGTTAGTTCATTTTCGTTTATGATTTACGATTGAGCGTTAGTTATTGGCATCTTGGTTACGCTAGCTATGTATGTACTTGTATATAAAATACTAAGCCTTTAACCGACATCGACACGTGTCCATATTTTAATTTGAAAATGGTGCCTTCTACGAAAAAGTCTACTTTGTCGGGAACGTGACGGCTATGCCATCTACCTTAGAAATGTATGGTATAAAATTAAAATACTGCAAAAATTGTTTTCGTAACTTTCTTAGATGTACGCGTAGAACGGCGTCACGTACTCGACATTCTCGTGGAACGCACCAAATGGTGTATTACCATATAATAATGAATTTATAGGCCTATTTATTATAATGAATATGTACCACCTTAAATTGGCCTTGTTACCTTTATTGATTAAAACATGCACGTCGATATGCGAATGACGTTTAATTAATACTATTACAGCATGTATCAATTGGTCATAAAATAGGACTGTTTTATGATAGTTGCTCGAAACCAATTTTCATTACTGCCAAATCGTGTTTCGGTCGCGAGGCACTCGATAACCGGAACTTGACTGCATGTCGATTTGCCGGTTATGATTGGCTAGCACGTTTCGTTAGGTCGATGAGATATTGAGAACTATGACCCATTGAGCAGCACAGCTGAGCACCTGGATGTAACTGGGTGCTTAAATACAGTGGCTTTATTTCGTCATTCTCATTTTGCCAGAAGAGAGATTTTGAGAGTATTTTCTTAAAATGCAGGGCATGTAAAAGTAAGAGAAAAGTTTAAAATCATTTTTTTTGCAAAAAATGTACTGGCTTCTAAATAGTTTACGTCTATTTTTGTTTTAACTTACATAAGTTTTTTCCAGTACCAACCTACCTGTTTACATACCTAGAATAATAAAAGTTGAACAACTTTGCGCAACATTACATCTCATTGTTCCGTCGTGGTAATAATCGCGGTATACGGAACTGCAAAACGACTACAAAAATACGTAGCCATTTTGGTAACGACGTATTCTTCTACTACATTTAAAAAAAGTTAAAACTGGATAGTTGCCTACCTACCATGTCTCTGTAACTTCAGTCTTCAATCAGCATTGCTTACCTTATGTGCACTGATTGGTTAACGCGAGTAATGTTTGAATTTTCATTAAGCATGAGTTCTGCAGTAAATCCATCAGTTGCTCGTAGCACTTAACTCACGAATCACTTATGTACGGACAACATTGACTATGTAGAGTAACAATGTCAATATCACACATTTCTGTACTTGAGAGCCAGACTTGCCCATGTAGGTACACAAAAACTCTTAGACACAAAAACTCTTCTTAACATTAGAGATATACTCGAATATTGGCGTGAACTTTTTTGAGGACTAGGGCGAAACTGGCATTACATTTTATTTAAGTTTAGACTGCTTCTTGATCCAACGTATTAAACACGTAACATGCTCATAGCATTGCAGATGACCGCGTGCAACTCTTCATAACGTACAGTTGTATAGTCTGTGATCTAACTTTATCGGGCGAGCAACCAATAAGTTGAAGGGTTTCACAAGAAATACGTTTTTGCCCGAACAAGTTTTAAATTGCAAATAGCCATTTGAAGTAGAATCGCAATAAAACTTGTCCCGTTGGCGATGGCGGCTTTCAAACTTTGTCATATTCAAGTGTTCGACGGGGAAACTTGCTTGAATACATATACTTTGACGTTTCAACTCAATCTAATGGATTGAATAGAAAATCATATCTGGAAACCAGACCATACAACTGGCTAGGAAAATATGGACTGGCAGTGCAAACTCTGGCTTAGTTTCCTAGTTAAGCATTATGTAATGTTTTCTACGGTAATCAATATAATTAGGTGTACACAAAAACAACAGTTTCGTTGAAATATTTTCGTTCGCTTTGTAAACAATTATACAAGTCGAGCGTATACTCGTAAGTAAATATAAATATTTGCGGAGACTTGTTTTTCAGAAGAAACAAATGCTTGTCTACATCTTATACAAGTATGAGTTTAAATACTTACTCAGTAACTGTAGCCTAGTGAAAAAGGGTATAACTCGCCTGCCATTTCACCTGCGGCATGAAAAGCACACTGGACTGATATAAAGTTCAAGTCAAGCTTCGGTCTTAAAAATCACCTGTGTGTCCATCTCAAACAACTCTTTGTTTTTTTGAAGCTTGTGTACAAGGGAATGTCTACATAAGGAATAAATTGATAAATATTTGAATTTATTGATTTGTTCACTGCTAAGGTTGTAGTTCCAGAAGGTAATTAAGCCTCATCCCATCCACTACATAATCAGTTTGATTTTAAGAAATAAGTATGAGAAAATGTTTTAACATACTTTATTACAAAAAAATATCTTTTAGATTTTATCTATCTTTAAATGTATATATTTCGCTTTTGCCAAAGTAAGCAGAAAAAGTAAAAAATTACGGACTCTTCGTTTGTAACAATTGTAGACGTTTCCACTTGAACGAGAAAAGGTCTAATTAAATTATCGAGTGAGCTTGCGAGAATAATTATCCTTCTAAATATATAATTCTGTCTCCTGACGTGTGTCGCTTTGTGTTTCAGTCGTTACATGCAATTAGCGAAACGAGCTTGCTTTTACAAAGCCACATCTAAAGTTCCCAATCGGAAAAGTGGACCTTATTTACAGTTTTAATTAGTGTCACAATTGCGTCATTTATGAGATACGACGTTATGAAAGAGGAATAGTAGCTTAGACTAAAAAGGACTGAAAATAACCCAAGTTCATTATTGAAGCCCGTAATTGGCAGGTTACCGTATACAGAAAGATCAAACAGGTCCTCAATTACATACGTAACATTTTCAATTGATAATAAACGAATACAAACTCGTTCGTAATTACGTCGAGGGAATTAATTTATATCGCGTTATTGGGAAAGTCACTGGACCGATTGCCGATCGAGGTTAATGAATACATTACTTAATTTATTACTTGGTTATCACTATCAGCGCTTCATTTTAAAACAAATTGTTATTTTTTTTGTAACTAAGGCAGGTAAATATTACTAGTATTCTAATCGTAGAAATATAAAAAGATTCTTTCGAATTGTTAACCTACTTCTTTTTTTGGTGTCTATTAAAAATAATAGAAACAGAAACTGCCGTAGATCTACTTGAGCGGCTAGCATATTTTGTGTTTGACAGCAACTCGCAGCCACACGTCATTTAATCAGTATCATCAAAAAGAGACGGGTAGCTACGAGTTGCCGTCAAACACAAGATGTGCTAACGGGGGCTCGACAGAACTAAAGTGCCGCCATAGTTTAACTGACGGATTTGTCTGCTAAACACATCCGTAGGTAGATTCGAAGGATCTACTACTCTTCACCTGGCCAAAAATCCTGAGTTAGCAAAGTAGTCAGGTGTTACGCGATCACGATACTCAACGCTCAACTCCAATTTAGCTGCTAACTGGCGTCGCGTACGCATGCGGCAACGGCGTGTGAGTGAGACAGTTCTACAGACAGGCATAACGCCTTTCCGCTCTTACGCCGCTTCAATACGAGTATGACGTCTGCCTAAGGCACTTCTTATGTGGCGAGTATCGCTTACTCGCCACATAAGAAGTGCCTTAGGCAGGTCAGTGAGCTATCGAATATTTTTTCACCCTAGTAACGAACAAAAGATCCCGTGTCAGTAAAAGTATATTCATAGTTGGTCGGTGGCTATACACACTGCTGGCGAATAAATTTTCTAAGAGAATCTCTCGCCTGCGAAATAAAATCTCGCCAATCCCAACTTGCTGGGGGCTATTTCTCGAAAGCTTACAAGCGGAAGTCCTTATCTAATTAATAGTGTCAAAAAGAGACTTCCACGTATTACAAGTTACAAGCTTTTGAGAAACGGACCCCCGCTCGTTCATCGCCTTTGTTGCGTACCTTAAATAAAATTTTGATTAGACACAGTATTTTAATACTTTGTAATAACATTCCTAAATAACATCTTGTTTTACAGCTATCGTCATCTATTTAGAAATAGAACGCCGAAGGCTTACAGGATAAATTCTTCGAGGGGATCACTTTTTGAGGAACGCAAGAATAATGGTAAGTATTTTCCTTTACAAAGTAAAAATGTTCGCTGAATGTCGCTGATGTTTTAAAGTCATGTTATGTTGAGCTTCTTGATCTTAATTGAAATCGCATGAAATTTTCGGCCATCGTAATGGGTGTAATCTTGTAAGTTTTTTTAATATACCTAGTTTAAAACTCAAACAAAATTTGTGAAGTATACGTCTGTGTATTAAATAAGAGAATATTATTTTCCTGACTATTAATTCAGATATTAGATCATAAGAATCCAATGAGATAACAATGATGAATGATTGTGTTCTATCGAGTGTAATTTTTTTCTTCTTAGTTTTATCAGCAACTTAAAACTTTAAACTTTGAGTTCACACACTTTTTATAATTAAAATTACCCCCTAATTATTTATCCCCGCTCTGAGTCGTTTCTGGTGCAAAGGTTATCCATGGCTATCCAGCGTGGAAATGCTGCCAGCGTTATGGATACTTTTGCACCGGAAACGGCAAGGGACGGGGTTGTAATTTGATAATCTGTGTGTGTGCATTGTATGTTAATTTAATTTTAGTAATTTGTGTAATTTAGTTAAGAAGTTGTAGTTCTCTAATTTGTAATAAGTTTATTTACCTATTGTATTGTAAATAAAATATATTTATTAAAATTATAGATATATATTAATATTAACTTAAAAACATAATCTGCGAACGTGTTTCATGATATAAAGACGTCAAATGCTATGAAAAGTCAGCCATATTTGTTTACTTTTTTTGTTTTCTACGTACGTATGTTTGTGGATCTTTTGTTACCTGCAAAAAATACGAGAAAAGAGTATTACAAGCCACACCCGTTATTCACTTGGAACTATTTTGCTGAACAAAGGGATGATTCCAGGTATTAGAAAGGCTTTCAGTCGCAAACACCCGAAAATATTACGAAGTATTCTATTTTTGTTATGGGGGTTCGTGTCTGATTATGTAAAGTTTTTGTTGATTGTCTTTTAAAGAAAGACAAAAATATATGAGTAGTTTACTTTATGTAATCAAACCATCATCAACTAATTCATTCCTTGTTATTATTTGCCAAAGATTGAATTTAGTAGACGGACAAAATAAAATTTACTAATATACACGGTGGTTACGGCTTATTTTCTAACCATAAACCAGTTGACAGTTAATCTATTCATGGGCAAGTTAAATTGTCTTTGAATTATCAAGTCTAACGATAGTGCTATTCGACAAGTGTTTTCTTATAATAATCAATACGTAAACTCGCCATATTATGTAAGATAGAATTTTTTTTTATGAAGTTCCAATAATATTATCGTACCGCTTTTATTTATGAATTCATTTTTATGAATAACATGTTTCCGTATTAGCAAGTTAATGCGTACTTTGAACATTTACAACCTTAAGGAATAACTTTAGATCAAAAGAATTCGACTATCTTAAACTTTATTATATTCGTAGCCAATCGTAGCGCTACGAATGTCTACGGTTAAGAACGTATTGCTATGCCGTAGCACTGTATAGTCTACTTAAACAGTGAACATCAAAATCGTTATACACAAAATCAGGGCTATAAAAAAAAAACTACTTCCGTTCCTAACCCTACACCAATGACAAGAGAAGAACCGGTAAGAAACTCGGTGGGACTTATTCTAGTGTTACGTTCGTGGGGTGGGTTTTCTATAGAAAATGTATAAACAAGCCACTATTTAAAACTGACACTTTAATTACTAATTAAAGGAACAAACAGTAAACTAAAACACTGATCACACACTTAACACTTCGCAAACTCGCAGTTAGAATCGCAGTTTTCGCTCTTGATGTTATCTCTTCGCTGTCTCAATTGAAACTACTCCTTCGGCCGGGTCATACTGGGCTTTTATACAAGCCACTCAAATCTACAAAGTACGAGATAATTCGATTCTAGAAAGTTCCCGAGTCAGGTCGGTCGGTAGGGCCCGTGCGCGAACATTCTAGGGTATCGCTGTCTCTTTCTACAGGTTTCTCTTTCACACCCGTCGAGAATGTTCTCTCTATAGCTGTCTCGTTCACATCCTTCCAGAACATTCTCTCGTGCTGTCTCTATCTAATAGTGCTTTCTCTTTCACTCCTATGGGAAATTTAGCTATATACCGATTTGTACTTGAGAGGCCCGAAAGGGGTCCTGAAAACGCCTGAAAACGGGTTTTCAGGTTATTGTGCCATCGGATAGAGGGTATCCTGAAACGGCCTGAAAACATGTTTCAGGCGCCTGAAAACGACGGTATCTGGGGTGAATATTTGATTTTGTAGTATGTGAAAGAGGACGTTCTGAAACGGCCTGAAAACGCATTTCAGCCTGCTGAAAACGCTTCTAACGTGTCTAAAATCATATTTGTAGTTTTTATCATGCCACCGGCGTAACACTACCCCCTCCTAAGACATGCTCGTCCCGAGCATCATTATTTCCGTGGTATTTGGCGAGCCGGTCAACGTGAACAATCTTGCATGGGCTTCGTAAATTCCTCCGAATCCGATATGAAACGTCATTGATCTTCGTAACCACTGTACGAGCTGCCATCCATGGTTTACCGTTGGATACTTTTTCCACAACTACACATCGACGACCTCCCTGACTTGCTGTTCCTGGTAAACGCACTTGGACTCGAACCTGTGCCTTTGGTAGGAGAACAGTTCTTCTAGAGCAGTAAACATTCCCACTAATTCTTCCTTCCATAGGAACCTCATCAAATCTAGTTTTCAGGACTCCAACTTCCATGTCAATTTTATAACCATGGCACCTCATAAAATCTAGTCCGATAATACAGTCGTCAATTATGTCGGCAACAATCACTTTATGTCGATAAATGTGCTTGCCGATTCTTAAATCCACTCCTGTCTCCCCCTTGATGGGAATATGCTGGCCAGTGGCTGTAAGCAGCTGTAGATGCTTCGGTTGGACTACACGACCTCGAGTCAGGTGTTTCAGAAGCCAAGAATTAATCACCGTCCGAGAAGCTCCGGTGTCGATAGTAAGGTTACATGGTATTCCACCAATTTCTCCCTTGACGACCAGACTATTCCCGTCGTTGACTTGTGAGATCACTACTGGGACATTTCGACCACCAGCCAGCACTCGTCCCTTAGTCCTGGCTCTTACTCGTTTCCCTGCTGCGGCTCTGGTCGTACAGAACCCTTATTCCTGGTCACAGGGGATTCATCTCGTTCTCTCCTGCTGCTTCTTTTCGGGCAACTAGTTTGTATATGGCCACGTTCTCCACAATGGTAACATCGTGGCCCAAACTCCCGACGAGGTGTAATCGGCTCCCTTGCAGATACCTCACGTAGCTTATACGATCTTGATGGATCTTGGCGTACAGCTTCAACTTCTAGGGCATGAGCTACGGCATCCTTAAGGCTTTCGTGGTGCCCTAGTCGTACTGCCGCCCTTACTTCCAAATCCCGGATCCCATCAACAAATGCCTGCACCAGCATGGTTTTTACTAAAGAGTCAGCTGAACGTTGGTATGCCTTTCTGACCAGCTTTTCAATTTCCAGGGCCCATTGTTGCAATGTCTCATTACGTCCCTGCGTTCTGTCTTTCAGCTGAGCTCGATAGACATGTTCTAGATGACTGTCTCCGTAACGGGCTTCTAATGCTTCTAGAAGCCGGTCATAAGTTTGTTCTTTTCCAAGAGCTTCTAGAATTGTAAGAGCCTCGTCACGAAGTGCCAGCGTCAGAGCCGTCATCGCTTGCTCCTTGCTCCAACCGTTTGCTTTGGACACGGACTCAAACTGTAGCTTGTGCGCCGCCCACGAAGATGTACCATCAAAAGGAGGTGCCTTAAATTTTCCACCTCCCGGCACAGATATCTCAGGTGATATGCCGGTGGTACTGATGCCACTAGCTACTTTTAATTCAAGTTTCTGGAAGCGACGCTCGACCGCTTCCTCTACAACATGAATCTTGTTCTCCATGTCACTGAGCTTCCCTTGGACTTCGTACATTTCTTGCTTCCATTCAGTAGCAGCCTTGTGCAACTCTTGAAGAATCAATTTCGACTGATCTTCTTGTTTCCGCGACTGTTCTTCTTGTTTCCGCGACTGCTCCTTCAGGAGAATCAGAATAGTTCTGAGGTCTACGTCTTGAGTACTCTTAGCCTGCAAGCCAGACGGACCGGGCTTAGATGCAGTATCCTCACATGCTGGAGGCTCTTCACGTACTGCAATATCCTCCTGCGCTGCAGGTTCCTCACGTGCAGTTTGGCTCCGGGTCACAACTCCTTTTGGCTCGGTCTCGTTGTCACGTGGCGTTATACCCATTTTCTATCCCACTTCTGACACCAAATGTTACGTTCGTGGGGTGGGTTTTCTATAGAAAATGTATAAACAAGCCACTATTTAAAACTGACACTTTAATTACTAATTAAAGGAACAAACAGTAAACTAAAACACTGATCACACACTTAACACTTCGCAAACTCGCAGTTAGAATCGCAGTTTTCGCTCTTGATGTTATCTCTTCGCTGTCTCAATTGAAACTACTCCTTCGGCCGGGTCATACTGGGCTTTTATACAAGCCACTCAAATCTACAAAGTACGAGATAATTCGATTCTAGAAAGTTCCCGAGTCAGGTCGGTCGGTAGGGCCCGTGCGCGAACATTCTAGGGTATCGCTGTCTCTTTCTACAGGTTTCTCTTTCACACCCGTCGAGAATGTTCTCTCTATAGCTGTCTCGTTCACATCCTTCCAGAACATTCTCTCGTGCTGTCTCTATCTAATAGTGCTTTCTCTTTCACTCCTATGGGAAATTTAGCTATATACCGATTTGTACTTGAGAGGCCCGAAAGGGGTCCTGAAAACGCCTGAAAACGGGTTTTCAGGTTATTGTGCCATCGGATAGAGGGTATCCTGAAACGGCCTGAAAACATGTTTCAGGCGCCTGAAAACGACGGTATCTGGGGTGAATATTTGATTTTGTAGTATGTGAAAGAGGACGTTCTGAAACGGCCTGAAAACGCATTTCAGCCTGCTGAAAACGCTTCTAACGTGTCTAAAATCATATTTGTAGTTTTTATCATGCCACCGGCGTAACACTAGTATATAAGTAAATCTATTTTATTTACTTTTGGTTTTATTACTTTTAGCTTGAAAAGACTATTCGTGATACTAACGGTACTATTACGTATGGCGAGTATCACGAACTAAGTTGTTAAGCCACGTACGGACATTGCATTCCTACTCGGGACACAGTCCACGTGTACATCGGATAGTTACGCGTATAGCTCCGGTACGGACCGCCGCGAAACTAATCGCGAGGTCAATCGAATAATCACATGATGAATACACGTATCCATCTTATTTCGTTTAAAAAGGGACGCTTTCACGCTCGATCACAATCCGACGTATGGCAGCTAATTGCGCGCCGAGCTCGCACGGAAGTATTCCCTGTAAAGTATAACCATAGCCGCAAGTACGATCATGGTGTTCTAGGACACGTCTAACCGACTGCGCGATCCAATATAGATGTTTATCATGGATAACGCTGCAATCTAAAATGCGACCTTGTTGATGATTTACTTCTTACTTTGAAGTACTGTAATTCAAATTACGATACGGTATTAATTTGAATTGCAGCGTTATTCACGATAAGAAACGATATAATGGTAATCCGTACGCAGCCGCAGCTTCAAACTATAGGTACAGTCAACCATTTGGACCTTCAGGAACTATGTCGCTGTAAATCAAATCGTAAGAAACTCTTTACTTGTCATTTTGACATGGTTCTGGAGGCTTAGCACATGATTAATGCGACAGTATGTCGCCGCGAGATAAACTATCCATCCCTCTTTTATTCATCTCTTTAGTTAGTAAAAGATGGAAAATCTATCTCGCGGCGACATATTGACGTACCAATCATGTGCTAAGCATACTGGAGTGGTCTAGTGTTTCAATTAGTTGTACCTACCATTATGCTTAGCACATGATTGGCGCGACAGTATCTCGCCGCGAGATAGTCTATCCGTCCCTCTTTTGTTAATATAGCTAGTGAAGGACGGGAGATCTATCTCGCGGCGACATACTGTCGCACCAATCATGTGCTAAGCCTGCATAAGGAGATATTTTTAGTAAAGTAAAATCATCTTGCGACTCGAATTTCGAGTTATCGAGATGGACAATACATCGAATCTTGGAAAAAGTCACAGAATATAATAATATTGGGACACCAATTATGATATTGAAGAGGAAATCAATACCTATGTAACAATAAATAAGTAATTATATATATGACTCGCTTCTTTAACATTAACTTGATTGAATTCTGCTTAAGGTCCGATGAGTCCGGATATGATATTGACATAAGGGTCTTTTAGTCCTTACTAAATAAAAACAATAATGTCATTTCATAAGCATCAAGTTTCATTACGAAGCAATATCATATCCGAACACGTATTTTAACGATATTCGGCAACATTGTGAATTTAAAAATTATTAGAATAGCCATTGACTTCATAATATATTTAATTATTTTGAAATATTACAGATACTATTATTTTGAAGTACACGTTATTTCCACTTAATTTAATTTAAACTATGACCGAAGCGTTCTGCAAAATTACACTAGAGCAAGCGTTTAATATGTTACGTTTGAATTTTAACATCCATTCACTAAGGCAACTTAATTCCACTATACAGACATCATAGAAAATTAAAGCCCACGAAATGAAACAGTCAGGCCTCTCGTTTATAAACGTATTTTCATTAAAAAGAGCCTTAATATAATTATGAATCTCGTTCAGCCTATTCGTAACAAAAGAGTAGACCGGCCGAGCTTAAAATATACTACTTGTTTCTGCACCTTAGTGCTCTAAATATGTCTTTAATGAGGTTGAACTTTAGGCTTTGTAAATAGAGTCGCTTTTGCAGTTCTAAAAGTAAAGCAATATATGACTTTGTTACTTTAAAAAGTGGAATATACTTTGCGGCTCATAATAAGACGGGCTATAAATATAAACGGGTTAGCGAAGAACAGAGATGCATCTCGGAACAAAATGTTGAAAAAAGTGTGTTTGTTTTTCAGCAACAGTCAGATTTTCTGTATCTTCAGTCCCCTGATTCGGTCACAATAGTACAAACTGCTGAGATTTACTTTGTATAATTTAATTTATTTGGCTGATTCAGATGTTCAGACTAAAGGACAAGTAGTTCAATAAAGAGCGACACGTGTGCAAATATAAAAATTATCGTAAATAATTAAAACTATTGTAGCAGTAGTACAGGTATAAATTATCGTTTATTTCGAATAAGAAAAATTACGAAGAAAGCCCCGAAATTTCCAGTTATTTCAGCCATTACAGGAAGACACTTAAATGTGTAATAATTGACAGACAACTTGTAATTCGTAATTTCCCGCATATTATAGATAAATGATAAACATTATTTGTTCAAAACATCGGATTCATAACCACACGGAAAGCACAATTTCCCGGCAACACGAGCCCATAGAGGTATACTGCCAAATACTATATTTTTTCACTTGCGACATCGCTTTCAGTCTCTCTGACAGGTTGTGATGAGCAATTCTAGCAATATTGCACTATTATACTCGTCGATACTAAAACTAACTGTCTGCAATGCTGCAGTAACATTGGTTGGTGGAGAATTCCACGAAAGGTCAACCTTGTCGAGCACAGGGCGTGAGTTGCAATTGAAAATACTCTTAAATTTTTGACGTTCTTACATTTTTGTTCCAAACATCCTGTAATATTTAATCAATTCATATTTTCATATAATTATATTACAATTATATTTTGTATACATCAAAGGGTAGGAAAAATAATTTCAGATTTAGTAAAAATCATTAGTCAATAAAGATTATATATTAAATTTTCAATTATGTTTTTATTAGTGCTACATCTTTTATAAAAAAATTAAAAGGACATTATTTTTAATTCTTTAATGTACCTACTTTATTAAGGTTAATTTGTTTTCCACGATTAATTATATCACGAAATGACACCTGACACATTTTTACCATAAATGTATAGGTACATAATGTATAATTATGGTAAAAGTTTGAATTAGTAAAGCTTAAGTATAGTTTCCGTCTAAATAACACATTTTTACCATAAATGTATAGGTACATAATGTATATGGTAAAAGTTTGAATTAGTAAAGCTTAAGTATAGTTTCCGTCTAAATAATATTATAAATAAATATGAGCATGCTACGTAAGGTTCTATCGTGGAAGCTATGATAGACTAGGTACTTTGTTTGAGTACCATATTAAATAAATATTTCAATAGTTTAAGCATAATTTAGCATCTAAATACCTATGTATCCACTACTCGTACTCTCTCTATGTGACAAGTTTCGTACCCATACATAAAATCACTAATACAAGATACTCCTTTTAAAAGAAAAGAGTCGAATCTTTAGTAATGAATCCATATGTGTCTATGGGTATTTATTCTTTTGGAGTAAACGAATAGTGACCGGGCACATAATGAATTGCATATAGCGCTGTATATCTCCTAGGCGCTGATACTAAGACATTTTCCTTTAAGCCACCAAGAAACAAATATATTACGATTTGCTCCTTCATTTTCTCACAAGGTATTTTATTGCTTTGGGGTCTCTCATAAATTCTGTACTCACTCAGAAAGAAAAAATAAGGACTGCGGGTAGTCGCGCCCGGGAAAATTGGTGCGTGGCAACGCTTACTTTATTAGTTTATTCTTCACACCATAAGCAGTTCAATTTCGAGTGTCACCCGTGGAGAGCGATCGCTTCATAATAATCGGACTATAAATATTTTAACTCTTATGAGTACATCCGTAAAATTGAAAAAATCGTGCGCTGTGGACTGTTCGTGTGTTAAAATAAAAAGTTGGTCTAAAATATGTGCATCATACTCGTATATAACAATATAAGTATATTGCTAAGATTCATATAAATAGGTATATCCAAATATAAAAAAGTACGCAAATTAAAAAAAAAATCAATTTTTCTATATTCGACAGGATTACTGAAAAATAATTAATAGGTGCCAACAGTGCTTAAAATTAAAAAATATTGATAAATACCTAATACTGAATCGAAATTGAGCATTCCATTTCGGAAATATATTTCGTTAACGTCAGATCAAATCAAATTCATAGGAGAACCAATTACGGAAATTGAAACGACCTGGATTTAATTGGAGCACGTATTACATAGCATTCACCTGTGATGTCTACTGGTAAATACATTCCGATCCGTAAAATATTATACCCAATAATTTCAATATAATATATCTGTGCCACACACAAATCATCGCTATACTTAGGTAGTCAACCTCGTATCTAGAGCAATCCATTCATGAAAATGTCACCTTTCTTACATTTGGGTGTTTATTCTATCAACAAAGTGTTGCTTATACGAGGTTGCGTAAGGATACTCGTAGCCGCGATATTCCACTGCGTCATATTATGCTCGATATTAAATTGGTATCAAACTCGTATCATGTTAATACGAAATAATCTGAATACGTCTCTGCCTGAACGCGTCAGTTGAAATCGTTGGCGAATTTTGGTGAATATTATATAACTTAGGTTTTGCTTTTGATATATCACAGCATTCCATATAGGTTCCTCATTGAAGGTACCTTTTCATAATATTGGTTGTAGTACTAAAAGTACTTCTTATTCATTTTAGGTACCTACCCAAGTATGATTTCGTTCTTATATTGACCTGTTTTCCACATTTACGTAATATGTTCAAGTAAAAATATCGAGTATAGATATATTATGAAGTCGCACATCGCGTATGAAACATCGAACCGTGAAAACGTCTTCACACTTTCACGTTTCTGAAGGGAAAAATGTCACCCAGTCGATATATTTTATTCGTTTGCTATATTCTTGATACGTTGAAATGTCGCTGCCTAGATTACGAACGTGCTGCTGCGGTTTGCTAATCTATCAAAGCGGGTGAAGCAACGAGGCCAGATGGCAGATGAGTACAAACAAAACCAGCTTGATCTCGCCGAATGTGTGATTTGTGTGTGACTAGGTGTAGCCGCTTTCGGATCACTGTGACCTACTAACTTGGTTGGTTGACCGCTGCTGGAATTCGAGGAATATCTACCGTAAAAACTAAAATAGGCTAGCAGAACCACTCTTACATTTTATTCCACAGATTACATTAAATATTTTTTTATTATTTGACTTTACTTTTCTTTCCAATGCTACAACAGATTTGCCTCAGCTCTAAACTTAAATCTCGGTACTTGCACCTAAAATAAATAGAGTAAGTTAGTTTTAGACTGTTCATGTTACAGGTAAATCCACTAAAGCTGGCACGAATGGAATAAATGATTGACATCTATCATTGTGTGTATGTGGTTGTTGTATACCAACCTATATCTACTGTCATTGAGATCCACACATAGATACTTTCTGTCACTTAATCAATCCATTCGTGCCAGCCTTCGTGAATTTATCTGTATTATGTTCCGCCATTCTGATAACGTACACTATACGTACATCATACTGTTCGTTTGAATATTCGGAACAAAGTAATTACTATGACCACAAGGGATATCCCGATAAAATTTTTCGTGTCTATTTGGGGGTAACCAAGTGCGGTTGCTTCACCAAAAGGAAACTTTTCAAATTGGAATAGTTCCCCGGATATTTCTCGCGTTGGCATCCATCTTTGTGGGGGCGGGCGGTGGGTATTGTAGGGGGGTAGTTGGTTTTTTCGCTCGTCACAATGTTCGTTTTGTGTACAAGCTATTTTATCATTGCTTTGAGGGATAGGTCTGTCCCGCCGTTCTGACTTTTGATATCTATCTGTTGTGGACTTGCTCGAAAAACCAATTTTAAGAATAGAACTATTACTCAGTGATAAAAGATAAATAGGTACGTATTTATTTACTACGTTCAAACACAGAAACAATAAAATCGTTAAAACAAACCATTTAAATACGCTATAGGCATCCGTTGTTTATGGCAAAGATAAGCCAAAGCTATCGGGGCTTCGGTTTATCTCGGCAATTCAGGATTCTACATGGCTGTAAATTTTTTGCCGGTTTTACGATTTACGAGGTTATAAATTCTGAACGAATGCGAATAGTAAAACGGAAGGCTGAGTGAATTTTTCAACAGGCCCTTATTACATTTATGCTGCATACGTTGCCGGTTGGTAATTTTATTGCCGATGACGCGATCGTAAAAGCGTAATGCGTGTTAATAATCGTGTTTACATACGAACATTTAAAATTTCAGTGACGTGGTGCTCATTAATGGAAGTATCGCGTCCGTTGCAGAGGAAAAGGATAAAACGTTCCTCAGGTGAGTGATAATGTAAAGCATAAGGAAATATACTAAATACAATTTGATTTCTTCCAAACTGAAATACCTAGATCATAAAACAATGTTAAGATGGAAATCAAACCAGTCAGTGCCCACTTTGAGTTTAGCTTCGATAGTTTTTACTGCTAAAAGACTCTTTAACCCTTCAAATGAGCATTTTTCACAAGTTGTAAGGGCCTATTTTTGTTATTCTTCTCCGAAGCCTGTACGGTATAAAAAATGGAAGTGCCTCCAAAAACTGGTAAAGAGCATTAGCCTGATAAACCAGTTAGGAGAAAACAGAAAAAGTTTGCCCATTCCTCTTTTGGGAGTGGCAATATTAGCACAAGTCAAAGCAAGATTCTCTATGAATATCCAAGGAAGAGACAAAGCCTGGCCAAGCTTTAACAAAACGTTTTTGGTGTGCGCAGAGTCTCGGCCAGAGCTGGTGTATACGTTTATCGAGCAAGCGGTGCAGCCTGGCGCGCAAGTGGCGTTGAAATGCTCCGCGGTGGGCGAGCCGCCGCCACGATTCAAATGGACGCTGGACGCGCAACCAATACCGCCGCATCATGGGTTAGTTCCAACACCTTTTAAATGGGATGTAAATATCATTTGACATTCACAAAACTTTACGGGAAAGGAAACATCGAGAAACATACTCCTTATACAGGGTGCGAGGAAAGGGAAAAAATCAACAGCGAATTTCTGACCAAATTTGAAGTTAAAAATGTCGTATGAAGTTTTCTGGATTCACTCTATTTTAAGAGAAAATTTGTTAGACCGTTACGCTATGATAAACGTATTTAAGGAAACGTTTTTGTCACCATGTTGTCTTAGTCTTGTAGGGGAAGGTAGCCCAAAGCGGGCATAGCGCCCAAAGAGGGCACTGGATTTTATGTTGCCATTTCAAAATGGAGCGTGTTTGTAACACGTTACAGTACTCCCCGCCATACTCGCGCATCTCGTGTCATTCGTCCGGCTAATCTATGAGCACGCCGTTACGGTCTCTAACAAAAACATGTTTATTGCGGTTTTTTGAAAAATATTTCACGGTGTGAGTCATGTATTTTCTCATTTTCGATGCTTGCAAGGCTGTCATTAATGCCTGTTACTTAATAATTAGTTATCTGGCCGTAATACCCTTGCATTCAACTCCTCGTGCCTCAACATTTGGAGGGTAGATTTTGCTATCATTTTGTAATTGTCGAAAAAGGCAAAGCGGGCAGGGTAATGTGGGCACTGTCCGCTTTGCCCGGTGTGTTTTTTACAATGTAAATTTAGTTGAAAACTGGTATATTTATAAAACTAAGCCTCCCAGCATCCCAACGTCCCAGCAGAAACGTTGTTTTGAATGCCACGAACTTTAGAGAACCCACCTGTCGAGGACTGAATTAAATGTAATGACTGCGACTCGTGGGCTCATGTATCTTGGACATGAGATCCAGAAATCAGGTCCGTTTATTGTAATATGTGTCAGGAAATTAAAATATATTTTAATATTAAAAAAGGTAACTAATAGATGGTTATGCCTGAATAATATTCATCGTCATCATCATATCAGCCGAAAAACGTCCACTACTGTACATAGGTTTTCCTCAAATATTGCTACAATGACCGGTTCTGCGCGGCTCGCATCCAGCGGATTCCTGCGACGTCGACTAGGTCATCAGTTCACCTTGTGGAGGGGCCTACTCACGCGCCCCTTCCGGTACGTGGCCTCTACTCGAGATCCTGTTCACCCCAACAGCCTTCGGTTCTACGTGCAATGTACCCTGCCCACTGTCACTTCAGTTTAGCGATTCGGAGAGCTATATTACTTTGGTTCTGCTGCAGATGGCCTCATTTCTAATACAATCACACAGTGAGACTCCTACCATAGCCCTCTTCATTGCCTTTTGGGTGACTTCGCTTTACCCCAGCCCATGCCCGTTTTGCCCTAAGCCGATGCCCACTTTAGGCCACACCCTAGGGCAAAGCGGGCAATCGTAGAGGTTTTTAAAATTGCGTATAATTCTTTTGAGTGCCATTTTTAGATAAATTAAGCCATCCTCTATCGAAAACTATTAAATAATGTACCTTTGGAAAAAAAAAGAATAAGCTAGCTAGGTTAAATACCACTTTTTTTCAACTCTCCCTTAAGGTGCCCTCTTTGAGCCACCTTCCCCTAACACTTAATTGACAGAAATCAAATGAACAATAATATTTTTAATTACCTAGCAAATGTAAAAAAAAAACTTTATAGTGCATTTTTTGCGATAGTTTGATTAATAAAATCCTAAAAAAGTACTATAAAAAAAAAATTTTTTTTTGATGTTTAGACCAAAACTCATTTAACATTTTTTGCTTTTTTTAGTCTCAGGAATATGCTGTTAGAATTTTTCCCTTTCCTCGTATTAGGTACTTACGTATGTATTAATTGCTTTCGCAGGGTCTATGAGATACATATTAGTTTTAGTTTTTCGAGCTGATTTGAAAGACAAGATAAATACCTCCGGCGATCAGGGTCGCCTTTTATAAAGTTACAATTTACAATTTCGCTGTTTGCCTCTTTTTCTAGCCAATAGGTGAATGCGTTAGAGAGGCAAACAGCGAAATTGTAAAATGTAGCTTTATAAAACGCGACCCTGTAGGTATACGCGGACCGTTTGTATCGATATACTAACAACGCAAGCACTACGCGTTATGTGCAATAATAAGAATCGCTAGTGGAGTGGTCGAAGTATATTTTATATTTACGATTATCTTTATGTCCAGGGCGGTGATAACTGAGGGCCGGGACAGTGGGCCGGCAGGGATGGGGCCTGGCGGGAACTATGTGCTGTCTACTCTATCGTTGAGTAGTGCGAAGGTTGAGCATGGAGGGAGGTATGAGTGCCGAGCGAGTAACGCTCACGGATCGGTGGCTCATGCCGCGAGGCTCAATGTCTATGGCAAGTATACAAGCTAAAAATGAGTCACAGATATTTTAGGTGTTCATATATGTAGATACTTAATACAGATCTTTTTTCAATGAACAACAAACTTTTTTTGCAATTTATGCCTTTGCCGCTTTGTAAATGTTGTTCAGTATGATAAATTTAAGAAGTGTTTATAATCATAATATACTCGTAGGTCATAACCTACGAGTATATTATGATATGAACACTTCTTAAATTTTCGTAACTAGTTTGCTAGCACCATATATTTAAGAGGCTGACTTTAAAATATAAATGTTAGTACTAGCGCAGTTATTCTGCTCGCTCTGGCTCAATCTAGGTTGCAGTGGAGTTAAGCAATGTATAATTTATTCATATTATGCTTGCCATTATAACTTCAGTTTTCCATAACATTCAATTGTGATAAGACACTATGTTGGTCGATGTTGACATGCAAATATTTTCGAATTTTCCTCCCCGGAATATTATTGAAGCAAATATTCTTTAGACTATTTATATTTTCCTCTCTTCCCTAAGTGCTTAAAAAATACAATTATGAAAAAATTAAAACGCATTTGTTTAGCAAAAAATGTTTTCTTTAGTGTAATTATGTAGGGCAGAAACAGGAAAGTGAGTTTTGTATATTTTAAATGGAGAAGAGCCGTAATTCCTCCTCTTAACCTTTCGTCTCCATCTTATTGCCAAATACAAAGCCCAACCAATGTTAATAAGGTCAGTGTGGGTAATTCCGGCATATTTTATTTGTAAGTAAAGTCTGTCATATGCGTCTTATATTTTTGAGTTAGGGGTGAAAATCAGTTGGTAGACGGACTTTCCCGATAGACTGTATTACCCGCACTGACCTTACTTATTTTAAAATGTAATCATGCCTTCTTCCGCCTGAAACACAGGATCGTCACTAGTTCGGGTACAAGTACTTATTTTAATGATATTTTCTGTGAATACGTTTCTAAATAAATAAATTGAATTGTAGGTTGTCGTTAATCGCTAAGCGTTACAAATAATTTTAATTTATACATCAAAATAATTCTTAGGTACTTATTATAAACGCATTTCAAACTTCATGTTCTTTGACTTTATTCAAAGTTAGCTCGACATACCTAGAAATATACCCTGATAGTATGGACGGTAGAAACAAGAGCCCGTCTCAACTGAGATTCCACACGTTTAGTCACATTAGGAGAAGCGGGCTTAGCATAAATTAGCCGAATTGTACCGATAAGCTTATGCCACGAATGAAGCTTTGCGGGAAGATTCCGGGCCCCTAATAGTCCCAAATCGTATTACTTAAGGGGCTTATCAAAATAACGTTTTCTATTTTGGAATTACATATATTTGTGAAGTTTTTGACACAATTTTTAAATAATTAAGGTCAGAGCGGCTAATTTTGAAGGAAAGTCCGTCATATGCGTCTTATACTGTTGAATTAAGGTCGGAAATCTGTTGGTAGACGGAATTTCTTTCAGACGGTCTTACCCGCATTGACGTTACATATTTTGTGGATTAAATATTGGAATTTGTTAAACATTCTGATTCGTGTCATTAAGGTTATTCTACTACGATTACTATGTTTAAATATTACTTAAAAATACTCATCATATTCCTACTAAGGCGCTTGTCCCACTGCTGAGGGAGTAACTATGTTTAATTATCGCCGTATCTCTTTTGCTTACACGAAAGCACTTCTTTTATTCGTTTCTATATTCAATAGCTCGTTGCTTAGTTTCTTGCGGTGGGACCAGGGCCCAAAGAAACAGTTAGGGCAAAGACTCATAACATCGGCATGCGTACGATTTTTTTCTAAAGAAATTGGTCGTTATGACACGCATAAGCATGCTTACTCATGCGGGTAGCTGGATGCGGTCTCATACTAAACGACCATTTTTTATAGAAAAAATGCGTATGCATGCTGATATATGTGTCTTCACCCTTACCTGACTAAAGCCATACGATGCGAATCAAAATTCTTTATTTTAGGGCCTCCATATATTCGATCGATGAGTCCTGTTAAAGCAGTAGCTGGTTCAGACACATCGGTGTGGTGCCCGTACTATGGATTTCCAATCGAGTAAGTGTAAGCGTCTCACAATTTTACAATATTCATTGTACCAACTATCGTAGCCCAGTTTGGATGGGTCCTGGATACACGCCAGGCAACCAACCCACCGGCTGATCGGTCAGCCCAAAACTCCCTGTAGCATAAAGCCTAAGTCAGGTTAAAAAAAAATCAATGTTCACATGTCCCTTGGAGGGGCTGGCATCGATGAAACGGCAGCGTATGTCATGAAAATTTGAGATTTGATGTTTTGGAATACATATACCAGTACCACTATCTAAATACTTATGTCATATTGTTTAAATTCAAAAATTACTCATTATGATAAATGAATATTATACTGAATTAATCTCATATCAATAAATACATTATCTTCTCATATTTTCTGAACTAATTTAAATTTAGAAATATATTTTTTTAGGCCTATAGCGATAGGTAGTTTTAAAAAGATTACTTGTGTTTGAGAATTAAGCCACATTCACAACCTAAGCCTCAATCAATTTTTGAAGTCTTGTCAATTAGACAAAAATTTGTGAATTTGATTTGGCAAATTTTGACGTGCACCTACAGCACGAACTTAAGATAATCAAGACATGAAAATCGGTCACCTTATCTCACAATATTCATTCTTCTTTGCTTTTAAAGCTCGGTGAAATGGGATGGTGGCCCTGGCAATGATCCCAGATATCAACAAATCGATGGGCAACTCACCATAAGCAATGTAGATCGGAACCGAGACCAGGGAGGCTGGGTCTGCTCCGTCCTAACACCTGGCGGTGAACTAGCCAGGAGAGAGGTATATTTTATTCATTGTTTCACGCTCAGACTTTCAAATAACCTTAAGACTTAAATAAGCATCTTATTACTGCGGGAAATTCTCCTCTCAGGTATTTCGTTACTTTGTGGCGGTTGTGTAGTTTCTACGCACACTGTTATTCGAGAAATAAGACACATTTGAATACTTCGATAATAGGGTTTTCATGGAATACGAGTAGTATTAACAATAATAAAATTCTACATGATTTAAAATAGCAACAAAACATTTTAAGTGTATTTGCGCTAAAGGTTCCACGTTTCGCATTATAAGACATACTCGTACCTAGTTAGCACACTTACGTGTAATAAAGACATTAATTTACAATACTGAAATATCAAAAAATGTAATATATTTCAGTATCTATCACATTTTATTTTATACTTAACCTCCGATGCAGGATGCCTGATAAAATATAACTATAAAATATTCTGCAATTTGTTTGATGCGATTCAAATTTCAAACAGCTGCAAAATAGGTACTTCAAATAAAAATGCATGAGATCTCGTGTGTATCTTTGCATACTTAAATTACTATACAGAGTGTTTTTTTTAAGTGGGACAGTATGGGGAAATCGAAAACTATAGAAGATACAAGGAAGCTGTCTTAGGAGACATTAGCTATTTTTTTGAGATAATAATTTTGGCATTTTCAAAATTTTGGTCAAGTGCGAGTTGTACCTAAAAATTAATAAAATTGATAATTTTTTTTTGACGCGGATCGACGTGATTTCATACGTAGACAATTTTATTGTATTGGATAAAAAAATCTGAACAGCGGAAGTTAGTCAAATTTAAGAAAACCATTTCATATATTACATCCACTGTGAAGTGTACCTACTACTGCAAGGTCAATATTTAAAAAAGTATTACCTACACTTTTCGAACACGACATTTGAATTTGGAACGTTTTATTTAAGTTCAAAAGAATTTTAATAAGTTACATGTCGCGTGCTCATAAAGAAAAAAATAATGAAAATATCCAACAAATATCATAATACGAATAGATACTCAATGGTCATTCCAAATTTAAAGACAAACTTCTGCTGTTCAGATTTTTTTATCCAATACAATAAAATTGTCTACGCATGAAATCACGTCGATCCGCGTCAAAAATTTTTTTATCAATTTTATTAATTTTTAGGTACAACTCGCACTTAACCAAAATTTAGAAAATGCCAAAATTATTATCTCAAAAAAATAGCTAATGTCTCCTGAGACAGCTTCCTTGTATCTTCTATAGTTTTCGATTTCCCCATACTGTCCCACTTAAAAAAAACACTCTGTATATCATTTGCTAGCCAGCTACTTTAAAATGAATATTTTATAAGAACTAAAAAATATGAGTTTGATTTATGAGCCCTGTTTCTGCTATGATCAAATAAATATCTTGAGTAAAACAGAAATGACGTTCCTATAAGTACTATAAACAACAATATTATCGTCAGTCTGGTATTTGTAAATGGTTTCGTCTACATAATAAGCTACGTACCTACTTTGTAAGTATATCTCTCACTAATATACCAAAATGATTAGATCATATAGGTACTTAAAGTAACAGATGCGGTACATACCCCTTCAAACTATCACAGACTCAGACTTTAGGTTCACACAAATCACCGTAAGTGCGCCCATGTTCGTGCTTTGAAAGAGCGAGTGTAAAATGTGTTAAAAGTTACCATTTTTCAGGTGCAAATAACGGTGGTATCTCCTCCCGTACTCTCACCCATCGTGTTTCCACCTGGCTTGAGGGCTGGTGACCGAGCGCAGTTGACCTGCACTGTCACCTCAGGAGACATGCCTGTCTATTTCTCGTGGCTGAAAGATCAAATCAATATTCCTAGTGCGCTGCAGGTAACATTAAAAGGGTTTTTTCGTTGTTTTATTTTGTGTCCCTAAAAACGTGACACAGTTGTGATTTTTGTATGAGATGATGTTTTGTTTCTATTTTTTGATGTATTGATTAAAATCTAGCGTGAAATACAAGTGCACCGGATTTTTTTATTATACTGAGTCGAAACAGCAACTAAAAGCGTGACAGAGTGGTATGAAACAAGACAAAAAAAATAATTTGGACCCAAAACAGAAAAAATTTTTGATGACCTACAGAACAGAGAATCTGTAGGCAGATTAGTACATATTTTTGTTCTAAAGATGGAGATTACATTTCATTAAATCTTAGATATCGTCAATGCATAAAGATACAGTCTACATAAAAAAATAATTAATAACTGTACTGGATTCTATTCACTACCTACCTGTCGTAATGCTCTGGTGTTACATAAATAGTTTATTAATTACCTATGCGTGTTCTGGAAATAGAGTTCAATAAATTCTAACTGTACAATACATTTCAGGTCGACGAACGCGGTGCTGAATTTTACAGCATGTTGCTATTTAAAAGCCTGACAGCAGCACACAGCGGAATATACACGTGTGTCGTCACCAACACCGCTGGGAAAGCTAACACATCTGCGGAATTAGCCATCAAAGGTAGCTACAATTGGATTGAGTGGATTCTTTTTCCTATTTGGGGAGCTCACGTTAGTTCTGTTTCAGTGCCTCCGTATTGGCAAATTGAGCCTTCGGACACGGCGGTGTTGCTGAACGGATCGCTAACCGTGAGTTGCGAGGCCCGAGGGCATCCCACTCCGGCTATTTATTGGACCAAGTTCTCTGGTGAGTTTTTCTTCGGTTGATTATCTACCTCTTAGGCATTTGGTGTGTTATTATTTAGTGTTATATTCAGAAAAATAGGCACTTAACAAGTGATGTTCTCGTTTAAGGGCTTAGCTATATTTATCAAATGTCGATTAATTTCATAAAAAACGCAAAGGAACAGTCAGAACTAAATCAACTAAAACTGATATTATTATGGTTAAATAATGTGTCGACAATAAATGGAATAGCTTGAGCATTCCTAACTGAGGGTAGGTTTGTTACAATACTGTGATGACACTTTTCGAGTAAGTCAGGCCCACAGATGTCATAATACCATAGATCAAGCAAACGTATCTACTTAGCGTGTCAAATGAACTCAGTGAAATCCACTGAGTTGTCCGTTTTTAATCTCAGCTTGCAGCTTTCGGGCGTCAAATTTTGTAAGTTGAAGTGAACAAAAACATTAATAATGCCTCCTTAAGTAATTGCAACAACACAAAAAAATATGAATACTCAAGGGCCTGAGACACATTTAAAATCATAGGCAAGTAACAACTTCACTACAAAATTTGACACGCTCGGCCGCCATACAAATGAATGAACTTGTTTCTTCTATCCAAATCTAATTCTGTGGTCAGGCCCCTATTTCACCATGATGACGTGAGACAATTGTAAAATATCACTTTTACTGACGTCACCGGCTACCGTAGGCAGATTCTGCGATGTACTCTTTAGTTCCTGTTCTAAGATCAAACGGTTTTATAAATCTTCCTACTTTTGCTAAACGAATGCGCTATCTACTGTAAGTTTATTTAAAAATGATCATCGTGTTGTTGACTATTTACCGATGCTTCACAGGTACACCGGTATACCATAGCACGTAGGTATACTCCATTTCAAATACCATGGCCCGATGCCACATAAAACTTTGCAGTGGCATCGGGCCATGGTATTTGAAATGGAGTATACACCGATATGCCTAAGTAAATAAAAAATAAAGAATGTTTATAGGCAGTGCCGAAACGACGTTGGGAGCTGTTTCGGAGCCTGCAGTACTGAGCAACGGGTCTCTAAGGCTGGAATCAGCGCGAGCCGAGAACTCGGGCAAATATCGGTGTCGTGCCGACAACGGCGTCGCGCCAGCGTTGTCAAAAACACTCACCATACATGTCAATGGTAAGCGGAAATCCCACAATGTCATAACAGAATAGATTACCATAGAAAAAATCAACTGGTAAAAACTCTGGTTGTCACGGGATTCGAACCCGCTTCCTCTGGATTGCCGGTCCAACGTGCTTCCAATTACACCAGACGACCTTCCGTCGATCACAGCGAATTTAGTCAATGGTGTTGTGAAGCTAATCACTAGCGACATATGTACTTAATGTTTCGAAGGTACCACCACCTTAAGCCACTCAAAGACGTGTGTCGACCACAATCGTCCGCAAACTCGACAACTCTCAGTTGCGTTGAATTTGCTATAGAGGGCGCTGTAATCAATTCATGATTAAAAAACATCAATTTGTTTTATAATTAAACAAATTGATGTTGGTGTTACTTTTTTACAATGTGGATAATCCCACAATGTCGTAACAGATGTGCTTACCATAGATAAAATCAACTGGGAAAGACTCTGGTTGTCATGGGATAAGCAGAAATATTTTAATTTTACAAGACAGGATAAGACGACGCTATGAGCCAATGTATTCAATGAAATGTCAAGATTGTCGCTTACTTGGGCAATTTTTTTCAACGTTATCCCCCCACGTTTTTGGAACATACTTATTAGGTTTTTTTTACATAGGTACACTTTTTGACTTCGCTACCGCCATATATGTATGAGAAATTGTTAACGGAATGGAAAAAAAAAACAATGGGACAAAAATTTTCTCCTATCACGATTGAAAGAGCTCGCGATTCTGAGTGGAAATCATATCAAAAGTTCCTAATCCAAAAAAATTGACAGAATTGAAAAAAATTGACCACTTATCTATTAACAAGTCAATATATTTACATATTATGCCATCATTTTAACAAAAATGGTACCGAATAAGAATATTTAAATTAAATATTAAATTCACTTTATAAATCTTTACATTTACCACGGTTGGTGAAGTTAGAATAAACCACGTTCAATTATTGTTCTTGCATAGCAGCATTCAATAATCTAAAAATATTTTTAGAACCGGCAAGATTTGAGACACCATCGGTGAACGTGACAGCCAAGCTTGGAGACACTGTGAGACTGGCCTGCGTAGCGCGCGGAGACAGCCCTCTTTCTACTGCCTGGAGCCATTCTGGGCGGGCTCTGCCTAATTCTGATTATAGGTATAGCAGAAGAGATTTTTTTTAAGTACACAGTATGGTCTTTATATGTATATAAAATAACCATGAACTCTAACGGTGATAAGTATAATTTTACGCCTTAATAAATATGCTTTAATTAAAAATGTGTGTAGATACGATTGTCTCTTAGGCTGCGTTTCCACCAGAGATGTGCGAGGATGTGTTTCCATACAAATGACACCTATTAATGACTCGAGCGAGGTGTCATTTGTATGGAAACACATCCTCGCACATCTCTGGTGGAAACGCAGCCTTAAGGCGTGTTTTGGGGCTTTTCCATTACTTAAAATAAAAAAAGAATATACATAATTATTAATTATGTATAGAGATAAACGTTTAGGAATGAAATTCGCTTATTTATTATGGTATTCTTAGTATGTAACATACGTACTAAACCAGTATGTATCTACCTTTCATCTCAGTTGAGACCAAAAGTTAATATGGGCTGCCATAAAAATGGTGTATCCGATATTTCTCCGTTCCCGAAGCGGGAAAACGGACAGAGGCAATTTAAGTCCTACATAAAGACAGTCATAAAAAAGTATTGCATCTACGAAGACGGACTGGTTATTTATCATAAAAGCGTAATCTTACTAGTAGATTTTTATTGGCCGACCGTCCCATTATCATTTTGTGTCGATTTGTTTGGCTTCGAATATCGGAGTACAGTCGCCATCAGATAATATCGGCTACGTATAGCTGTGATATACCTACGTATTGATGTTTTATTATGTTACATTATGGGGAGATACGAAATAGCTTTGGTATCTGATCTTTATTGTGAAATACTGAGCTTTATAGTTAGGTAATCTTAGGTAAACCTACGATCTGTCCTAACGCCTCAGGCAAAATGATGTGTACAGATATCTCTTACAAAATGTATATATTTCTAGAATGAGTATATCAGAAACGCGGAGTGCAGAAGGGCTGCGAAGTGAGCTGGTGATAGAACGCGCTGACAGAAGAGACTCGGGTGTGTACCGGTGTCAAGCGTCCAATCCTTATGGAAGGTCCGACCACTTCGTGCATCTGGCTGTGCAAGGTAAAACCCAGTCCGGTACCGCATGATCCAAAGATTCTTCTGTTAGCTGCCTTTAGCTCAAAATGTAAGAGACTGAAGTCACTTTTGGCAGCCATTCAGACATCATTGATATAAATTGTACTAGATGTATTACATTTGTAAAATACGATAGGTATTTTTATATTCCCATACGTTTTATTTTATACGTTCTTTTATTAATGAATACGGCATACGGATCCTAATCTGACGGGGACGACGTTTAAATTTCGATCACTCATCTCATAGTCATAAGACTACTAAGTTTTCATTTTCTAAAGCGTGTTCAAAACTATAATTTCTCACATTTTTGAAAGATAACTAAGGATCAAAATAAAAGTTAAAAGTACTGTCTAAACCCATAGGTTAGATAATACAATAAATTGTACTATATTCCATTGTTAGAACCCCCGGAGCCACCATCAAACTTCAGGGTTTTAGAGACCACATCGAGATCAGTCCGACTGCAGTGGCGTCGCCCATACGACGGCAACTCGCCGGTCCTAGGCTACGTGGTGCAATATCGGAAGCATGACTCCACCACCTCGGATTCGTGGAGAGATGCTGACACACATAATGTATCTGTGTCGGCACATAATGTGGATAGTTACTCTGAGTAAGTTAACAACGTGAACTTATAGCTGTAACAAACTTCTTACTCATATATCCCTCTCCTCCATAATCATCGTAAGTATCATCATGATTCACATCAGTAAATGCGGCATAATTTGACAAGTCGTTTTCCGATGCCTACTTGGATTAATATTGGAACAATTGCAGGACTTCTACCTTACCTACCTATACTTACGTATGGGACGATTAATTGACTTGATATTCGTAATGCGCATCTTTTATTGGGATGTTGTTCTTATACCATCTCATTCCATCAAATCCTTATTTGAAGCAAGCGAAAAATGTACTTAAGTAAAGCTATGTGACGAGATAAATGTCTTCATTAATTCATGCTTCCATGTTTCCTTTTCTGCTATCACTTTATATATTTAAAAACACAACAGAACCGAAGGAGCCACAATATCTGGACTGGAACCAGCCACAGCATATCTGGTTCGAGCTCGAACAGTGACTGCTCAGTTCGCGTCAACGCACACGAGAGCGTTGCTTGCGCTCACTTCGCATGAGCCACCTGCGCGGGCGCCTCTGAGTCTACGAGCATCAGCTCCGAGAGCTTCTACCATTGAACTAGCTTGGCAGGTAAGATCTGTTTTTAAAATCCGTTCTATCTATACCGTGTGTAAATCGAATACGGGCGATATTGGCGATAAATTAAACCACGCGTGGGATTCATTTTATTGTAATCATGGATTACGAGGATTTTATAAGTTACACTTAATTATGATCACACTTTTTTTTTTTGAAGATTTTCGGTGCAACAATTTCTTAGGTCAGAACATTTATTAATATTGATAAGGAACTTAATGTCATCTGATTTTGAAATTAGCTGTCGACGAGCGGTTAACTTGAGTGTGTTGCTCTACATTGCGCGCCGAATTATTTCGTACGGATAATTTTGTTGCTATAATTGTAAGTAAAAGTAATCTAAAGTACTTATTATGTCCTAAACTAACCCGCGTTAAGAGCTTCGCCCGCACTTACACCCTGTAGATACCTAATACCTATTCAATATTTATGTAATAATATAATTCATCGGTGATTGAAAATTATGTGTGATTGTTTTGTTTTGCGTAGGTATGTGAAATGAAAACAATGTAATATTGTACACTAACGATAGTCATAACACTCATTAGCTCATAACAGTTCAGCAAGAGCGATTAATGAACTGTGAACTAATAATAATTAATAGACTTCTATCGGGCGTTTATTGTTCTCAATGAAGATGCGTAAATACCTACCTGTATTGTCGTAAATTACTACGAGTTACTTGGCCTAGGACAGTATAAACCATAACAAAATATGAATCAAATGAAAATGATACCACCGATCTCAATATATGTATTTTCTTAGTTAGTTCCTACTTCCTAGTTCCACCACAGTCACCACAGTGTCATGCAGTTTCATATATTATCATCAAACGGGAATCAGATGGGTATTTGAGAGTACTGTTGACACAGCATTTCCCAAGGAAAGAGTTGTTTATAGATGTAATGAGTGATTAATTAATCTATTTTCTGTAAGTCTGCACTTAAACTATGAATATAATATATGTTTATCCCAGATTGACTTATACACTGTTATGTCAACAGTACTTTTGAATCTAATTCTAATCGCAGTTTGATAATATAGCATGTCCATGTCCAATACCTAATTGTAAGCTGACTGCTGTAAATTGACTATAGTACGATTGTTTAGCCACCACCATCTTCAACGTGGAACGGCGAGCTACTTGGCTACTCTGTCTGGTGGTGGGCTTCGGCGGACGGCACGTTGTCAGGAGGGGCCAACGTTGGCATGGAGTTCGCTACCGTCCGCGGGCAGATCACTAAGTACACCATTGAGGGGTTGGAGCATTATACCCGGTTAGTTACAAGGGTCAAAGTTATTTTCGTTGTTTTTTTTTCATACCAATCTGTTACGCTTTTAATTGCTGTTTCGACTCAGTATCTATATAAAAAAATTCAGTGCACTTGTATTTCTTTTTCACGCTAGATTTTAACCCATAGGTACATCTGCAATTGAAAACAAAACATCATCTCATACAAAAATGACCACTGCGTCATATTTTTCAACGACGTAAAATGAGACAGCGAAAAGAATTTTGACCCACAACCTTATTTTTCTTAAATCTGATAACATTTTGGTACTAACATCGTTCTGCCGAGCTATTGGGTTACTCGGTTTAGTGGTGAGCATCAGCGCGGTCAGTTATAGAGGCCAAGGAGGGGGGGGGGCGGTGTAACATTATACCCGGTTAATAAAAATGGTACCATCATCCGCAACGAGGATCATTAGTGGAGAGCATCCTGCATGATCTTCGCTATCTATGTAGTGCAACCTTTTTGCCATCTAAAGGTTCACGAAAACATCTTAATTTTTGTGTGTCTCAATCAACATGTATGTAGTGATGCTGAAGTTCACAGTGACAGCAATATAACTTTGGAAATCACCGTGTAAAATATACAATAAAGGCTTATCCACTACATTGCCACCATCTGATAATCACTAAATGGAGCCTTTTAGAGGTTAGTTAACGTTTTAGTTCGAAAGACTTAGGAAACTTTCGAAATAACGAACTGAGACTATTTTGCGAAAACTTATTTTCAGTAAAAGGTTTGCAAAGTTTGCTTCTAATAAATGGTATTACTCGTGAAGATGTGATGATGTGTAAAAAACTTACACTTTCGCATAGTAACTTTGTATACTATGCCATACAAAATTTATCTTAGAAATGGAACAGGCTATCTATACGAACATCTAAAAGTTTTGATTTCGTAGGTATGCTGTGAAGCCCCAATGACCTGAGTGTGTGTTTTTTAATTAATATCAGAGTTTCTCAGTTCAATTTTCTTTTTGTGGCCGAGTAGTTCAGGCATCTACCGTAAAAGCTAAGGACCTGGGTTCGAATCCCACGTTGGCGGATACCGAAGTTGGGCATCTAATATTAAAATGTGCTTTTAATTCGAGTATTTCAGTATTCAAAGTATTTTCATTAGTGCATATACTGGTACCCTCAAAAACCAGCGCGTATAATATTACGTAGGTATTAAATTTGCTATCACATAGATTACACGATGTTCTGACAAATTTAAAAACACAAAAAAATTTGCTTACTTGTACTCCGACATCTACTGTAAATTTTCGAACGACCGTCATATTTTTACTATTCATGGTTCGTCCTTATTAGGTGAATTTTAGAAAAAGCACAACTTACTAATATGTTTTAGGTAATCCGTGAGCGTCCGTGCCTTCACTAGCGCTGGCGCCGCCACTTTAGCTTTGCCAAATACCGACATAATTTTTACGATTCATAATCCATCCAAGTTTTATTTTAGAAAAACCACAAACCACTAACTTGTTTTAGGTATTCCGTGAGCGACTGCGCCTTCAGTAGCGCTAGTGCGGTCACTTTAACTTTGCTAAAGAGCGACATGTTTCTTCTATTCATTATTCGACTTTGTTAGTTCAATTAAAAAGAAAACACAAACCACTAACTTGTTCTAGATATTCCGTTCCGTTAGCGTCCGCGCCTTCAGTAGTACTGGTGCGGCTACTAGTAAAGTTATTTAACTTTGCTAAAGAGCGAAATACTTCTACTATTCATTATTCGTCTTTGTTAGTTCAATTAAATAAAAACACAAACCACTAACTTGTTTTAGGTATTCCGTTAGCGTCCGCGTCTTCAGTAGTTCTGGTGCGGCCACTTTAACTTTCCTAAAGAGCGACATGTTTCTTCTATTCATTATTCGTCTTTGTTAGTTCAATTAGAAATAAAACACAAACCACTAACTTGTTTTAGATATTCCGTGAGCGTCCGAGCCTTCAATAGCGCTAGTGCGGTCACTTTAACTTTGCTAAAGAGCGACATATTTCTACTATTCATTATTCGTCTTTGTTAGTTCAATTAAATAAAAACACAAACCACTAACTTTTTTTAGGTATCGGTCACTTTGCTAAAGAGCGACATGTTTCTTCTGTTCATTATTCGTCTTTGTTAGTTCAATTAAAAAGAAAACACAACCCACTAACTTGTTTTAGGTATTCCGTGAGCGTCCGAGCCTTCAATAGCGCTGGCGCCGGCCCGGCCACGGCGCCCGTCAACACGTTGACTCAGGAGAGTGGTAAGCAACGGCGATTTATTGCGCACTTCTGTGCGGAATTAGTTAGTAGCAGTTCTTTTCTCATTTGACTTTTAATTCCGTATAAATCACTTAGCTTTATCTCTAACAAATCGAAATTTAAAAAGATATTGCTAGAAAATAACGAAACTACCTAATGTACAGTCAGCTGGGCGACTGTGAGCCCTGTCGCAACACGATAGGGCTCACAATCGGCCGGTTGAGCGTAATGTTGAGCGCATGACTGTTTGGAGTTGGATATAAGTCCTTATCGCCGTTATCCACCGCTATAATTTCTGTATAGTAATCATGTTTACTTTGTTTACATTATAAGTAGGTATAGTGAGCGCATCGCCAACAAACTGTTTCGCAGTATGGCGAAAATATTGTTAAGATATAATGTAAGTGTTCAATTGTTTTTCAATTAAAAAAAAGAGACAACAAAATCAAACATCAGAAAAAATAAATTACCCTTTCTTTATACCTACCGGTAATTTTGTTTTGTCGACTGCTTTATGGATTTATTTCTACTATCATCACAATTTGAAAAATGTTAAGACATCCTCCATCCACTTTAGCATTGTTCTGTTGACCTTTCTTTTATTTCAAACGAAATACCTACGTCACATTCTCTAATATTACTTCGTTCCTGTGGTGTCGACAAAACCGAACAATGTAACAATGCAAAATCTTAAGAGGATTTCATGAGCAGGAAACTGTTTAACTCAGATTGGAGAGAATAGACAGCGTAAATGCTTAATATTATTATAAAAGCGGGCATTCTGGATTTATGTAGCACTTCTGGGTATTTAATTATAATTTGAAAGGAATGTTTCATTTTATGAGGGCAACAGTTTGTATAAATTAACTTCAATGTAGTGTAGCAATTAAGGCAAGTTAAACTTTTTTATGAATTTTTGCTTTGAAAGGCGGCATGCGTCCATAATAACTATTTACGTATGATTAATTAGCAAGATCCAAATCACAACTTTGTCAATAAATAACTTTGCATTTTAGTAGGTTTTCTGGAAGACACGATTTTTTTGTAAATATAAGGAAAATCTAATTTCGTGTATTTTGTCTTATTTGAATCTGCAAGGGCAACTGATTGAACTTAGGTATAATGTACAAATTAAAAAACAAACTAAGCTACAATTAAGTACAAAATAACGTATTTAAAACTATAATTAAAATAAAACTAGATATAAACTCAACTAAATCTAAAACAGGTTCCTGCAGCATGGTATAGTATTAGGACGCTGGCAGATTTTCCTCGCTGGATTGCTAAGCTGATGCGTTGAGCTCTTTGGTCTCCCATAGCATCTGTAAGTCTCTTAGATAGGTCTTTGAAGAAACTCCGAGCGCTAGAATCCCACGGACCAAAGATCTCGACGCCAAAAGAAACAAATTTACCTATATAAAGCACACAATATTTTAAAATTTCTTCTGAATCACTAGATCTCTTGAAAAAGCGTCGATGCTATAAGGTAGCATCAGGCATGCATTATGAGGCATGCTTGTTTTCCACTTTCGTGAAAGAAAACTTGTTTAAAATAGATATTAAGCTTAATAAAACGCTTATGTACAGTGCCATCAGAAGGTCCCCGCGGAGTCCGTTGCCGTGCCGTGTCCCCTCAGAGCCTGAAGGTGGAATGGTCACCACCGCCGGCCCACGCGCACCACGGCTCGCTGCTCGGTTACAAGCTGCTTTACCGACCTGAGCATAGTGAGTATGGAGAAATGTATCAACTGTGGCTAGAGAGGTATTGGGAGCTACGAACAAATAAAACATGGAAGCTGCACGCAATTCTAAATTGCCTTTAAAAAATGGTCCTGAATTTTAGTTAACAAGTGTCACCCCCTCTTCAATTCATTTGTATTTCAATGTCAACCTATAAAAACTTAAACCGCGATTTAAAAATAGTTCTGACTGGTCCATCAAAGTTTTGATTGACTGTATTCTATAACCATTTGTCAAAGATGTTGCGCCAAAATATGACCCGTGTTAAAAAAGCGCTATGTCCTGCCCATCTTGGCACAATTGTTTTTGGGGGCATTTTGAGCTGGCGTTAGACGTTCATGTTGTATGACATTCGCAGATTGGGAGAGAAAATTCAAATTTCTGAGAAAATTTATTCCGTTAAAAGTTTGTACAAAAAATTACAAGGATTGGTGTCTCCCTTTAAGATATTTACAAAAGGAGGCACCGTTCTTTCAAATTTACACGTACTTATATATTTAACTAATGCGTACTTAAAACTATTTTTAGATTAAAATATATTATTAATTTTAATGTGAATTAACTGACTTCATTTCTCACTCTGAGGGTAAACTTACTCTACCAGCAATCAGCATGTCTGAATTTGTACTATATTTAATGCGACAATATTTTTAAAATGTTTAAAATATTGTCGCATTGAATACTACGATTTGATCATTTTGTTACACTGGTTTAGATTTACGTACTTAAATAATGAAATCAGGGATTGGATTATTCTCCATACAAAAGAACGGTTCTAAATTTCGTTCTTCGGTTATAAATTAATGGAGTGAACAATGTTGTTAATTACATAAAATATCGAACTACATAAAGAATACAAATCATTTGAAAATATTGAGCTATTTTTTCATATTTTTTTAATTCATCTAAGTTTTTAAAAGTATTACGAATTGACTTGATACGTGATAGATGGACAAAAAATGCAAATAACCTGAACTAAACTAGAACTAAATATCCACTCTGACCCCCGACTAGTCATGCTACTATTTAGGTTCTATATCAATGTGATTGCACGTGATACAAACGTGATTCGATTATTCAGTTATGCCAATCGAAATTGAAATGCGCTGTTAACGAAAATAATTCGACTCTGCATTCTAAAATGATAATCTAGCCTTTCTGAAACATATTACGCGTAAATAGGAATGTGAAATTAAGCATGTAATTGGATTACATTCCACATACTACAAACGTTGTGTCATTTTAGTATGACGAAGTAAAAGGCTGGCAGCAAATGCGTTGGCATAAATATACGCTATTCGTGATAATTATCATGCCATTTTAATACGCTACCTGCATAAATCCTTGGGGCATTTGAGAAACGCGCGTAAACTTATTAACTCCCTTATTAACTTAATCGTAATAAACTCCTTAATAACCCTAGGCATAAACTCCAACACATTTCCCATTGGAAATTAACCGTTGCATTTAACAAATAAACTTGAAACAATCTCAATATTCCAAGCTGAATGATGGCAGTTGTTTGTCGGCAGCGGCGGAGTGGCTGGAATGGGAAGTGCGGGGAAGCGGGGGTAACTCGGGGGCGGGCGCGGAGGTCAAGAGGGTAGCGGGCGTGGAAACGCTCCTGCTGGCACTCAGGCCATACACGAATTACACGATACAAGCGCTGGCATATACGGGAGCGGGGGACGGCGTGCCGGCGCATCCTGTGCATTGTACTACGCAACAAGATGGTGAGTTTTCTTTTTTACTAAACATTACTACGGAGCGTGTGAAATAATGCGTGGAAATTGGGAAAGTTTAAATTGAAGAATACATAAATTGCTGAACATACCGCATAATTTAATTTGTCTAGTACCAGTAGGTACCTATACCTATGTATAAGGCCGCATAATTTAATTTGTCTAGTACCAGTAGGTACCTATACCTATGTATAAGGCGTTCACATGACCACAGAATAAGTAATACATGACCGAAAGATCAGAACATAAAAGTATCTTGTGGTCAATACTTAGGTAGTTGACAGTTTAAACATAATGATGTTAAACATGTATATACTCGTATTTGGCAAAAACACTAATGCGCGTATTATTCGAATTTAGGCTTTTTGAATTACCACAGGATAGAAGAACTAAATTCTTCTCTGTTTGATACATAAACTGACCATAACATTGATAGAATCGTTTCTCAGCCTAAATTGATAACAGTGCCTAATTCGAGTATATGTTTTATAGCTCCGGGACCGCCAGCAGCTGTGAAGGTGGTGGCGACTTCGGTGACTTCCTTAGCGATAAGTTGGCTGCCTCCAAGTAGGCCGAATGGACCAGTACTGTACTATACAGTTTTCTATCGTGAACTCGGCAGGTATATACATATCGTTTCTGCTTTAAGGCTTCATTTCTTAGATGCTTAGATAACTAGGTTTCTTCTTCACTTCGGCTAGAGCTGAGTACCTACTCTAAAAACGTTTTTCCATTGGATCTACGAGGGCATTCAGTTGGCAACGCCGCTCGAAAGACACTAAGAGCCCTAAATCAATGGCGTATTGGTTCAAATTAAATTTTATCCAAGTTCTCTATTTCTGAAATTTTCTATTGTTTGCTTTTGCGATCAAACTACTATCTATATTGTTTCTGTTTCCTTATTTTAAATTCACAAAAGCCTTTTGCTATACATTAGGGACAGGCCCCCACAAACAACAACAGTACAAGCTGAAGACAGTGACCCAACCGTGGGATTGGGTGGTTCAGCGGAGTTGAGGTCCCTGTCTGAAGATGCCACGTACGAGGCGTGGGTGGCCGCGCATTCTGTGGCTGGTGAGGGCGAACCTTCCGCTCCTCAACCTGCGACGACTAGTTCCAGAGGTAAATATGACTTGTGGGATAAACTAACAAAAGATTAAAGCATTGAAGTTCAATCAAACGTATTTTTATAGGAATGTCACCTTTACTTAAATGCTGAAAGGGGCAATAGATTTTATATTTTTTTATTATGCGCAAGAGGTGTAATGTCATTTACTTAGTGCGTCACTCTGATGGTTTTAAATAAATTATCTTATCAAAAGTCTTTCGTGAGATTCTACTATAATCTCGTAATCAACTAATAAGTATAACACTTACCTACTTAGTTACACAGTTACTATTTAAAAAAAGCAAATCAAAATATTTTATAAAATAATTTGATATGTCCCACAAAAAAATCCAACACGCTTGAAATACTGTTCAGAATACCATCTCAAAAATATCTGACTGATAAGTTTTATCCAGCGGGAGTACGCCTACTGTCATTCGGCGTGTGGGCACGAGTACAGTGCGGCCACTCGTTGCGTTTAGCGTGCGTGTGGCGCGGCGAACCGATGCCGCGCGCGCGCTGGTTGCGCGGAGACCGACCTGTCACGCACGACCCTAGGACGCATCTCACACCGCATGGGCATCTTGCTATACATGGTGAGTTAGATTGATTTCGCGATCTTGATGTAAGAGCTATTGCGGATTTCGACTCATACTAGCTTCAGAATTTTTGCCACATATTATTGTTAAATACGATGACTTTAAGTCTTTAATGCTGATGACCAGAATCAGTCGAAAGGACAAAAAGTACATAACCGTTGAATAAGCAACACATACTTACTCATATTGCTGGGAATTATCAAATCACACCCTAATCAACCTTTATCATCAATGATTATTATGATTACTATGCTTTTTTACAGTGAGAACAAATATACAGAGTATTTTGCGATTTTACATGCGATTTCGCAATTTTTTTAATAACTAGTTCCCTGCACGCTGCCCGATGTTGGTGCCATACAAACAATATAATCCTTAGGTCAAAACGTTTGAAATGAAGTATATCTCAATTGTATACACCGATGGGACAAAATGCCAATCAGCAAAATGAACAACATAACAGCCTGTGAGAACAGCGCTCTATTTTGTAAGCAAAATGTCCATAGTTTTTATTTTAAATAACGGTTACAAAATGTAATGTTATTTTTTTCTAGTAGTCAACAAAATAACCAACGACGTCTCGCGTTGCTGTATCCTAAATACCGTATATTCCCAACAGAAGTTGACGCATCGACAAGCGGTAACTACACATGCTCCGCGCGGAACGCTTTCGGCTCCGAAGAAGTGACCTATCGAGTGGAGTGCGCAGTGCCACCGGCCGCACCAGCACTGTTTCTCGATCACGCAGCGCATAGGGAAGCCAAGCTGACTTGGCGGACCACGCACCATCCTGCAGCTCCACCACATGGCAAGTGCTATTTTTATAACTCCTAAATGAATTCCAAAGTTTCGGTAACTACACATGCTCCGCACGGAACGCTTTCGGTTCCGAAGAAGTGACCTATCGAGTGGAGTGCGCAGTGCCACCGGCCGCACCAGCACTGTTCCTCGATCACGCAGCGCATAGAGAAGCCAAGCTGACTTGGCGGACCACGCACCATCCTGCAGCTCCACCACATGGCAAGTGCTATTTTTATAACTCCTAAATGAATTCCAAAGTTTCCGTAACTACACATGCTCCGCACGGAACGCTTTCGGTTCCGAAGAAGTGACCTATCGAGTGGAGTGCGTAGTGCCACCGGCCGCACCAACACTGTTCCTCGACCACGTAGCGCACAGGGAAGCCAAGCTGACTTGGCGAACCACGCACCATCCTGCAGCTCCACCACATGGCGAGTGCTATTTTTATAACTCCTAAATGAATTCCAAAGTTTCGGTAACTACACATGCTCCCGCACGGAACGCTTTCGGTTCCGAAGAAGTGACTTATAGAGCGGAGTGCGCAGTGCTACCGGCCGCACCAGCACTATTCCTCGATCACGCAGCGCATAGGGAAGCCAAGCTGACTTGGCGGACCACGCACCATCCTGCAGCTCCACCACATGGCGAGTGCTATTTTTATAACCCCTAAATAAATTCCAAAGTTTCGGTAACTACACATGCTCCGCACGGAACGCTTTCGGTTCCGAAGAAGTGACTTATAGAGTGGAGTGCGCGGTGCTACCAGCCGCAGCAGCACTGTACCTCGATCACGCAGCGCATAGGGAAGGCAAGCTGACTTGGCAGACCACGCACCATCCTGCAGCTCCACCACATGGCAAGTGCTATTTTCTTCTATAAGAATCCCAAAATTTTATCAATCGGTATTGGAGAGCTGACAAATCGATGCGAGTCCGCATATCTATGCGGAACTCCTGGCAATGCCAGAGCTTCTAGTTTCTCGACTACGACGTGCACAGGGAAACCAAAATTACTATGACTAATAATTAAGATTGTCTTCGATTGCCGTAACAGTTATTCTTTAAATAAACAATGAACACGGATGACATCGCTTATATTAATTACATCCCGTACGTGGTCAACGAGTGAATGTGGAGGAAATTTTGATATAATTATCTTCATTAAATCATTGGGATACGTCCATTAATGTTTGCAAATAATTAGTTTCTATAGTTATGTTTCATAATATTTGAGAATATCAAAACGCTTAAAGCTCGATACTTGTACCAAACGCCAATTTAAGCACGTCAAGTCACTTGGCGGATTACAGCAGCCGTCTGCTGCTCGTTCCTATACGTGATTGTGTTACTATGAGCAAACGGAAATTATCTAGATGACTGTTCCGATTTGCCCTGTCCCACTTGCGAGGCTTTCACTTCAGATATTAGTATCCATTGGTAGATCTGAAGCCCTCCTTTTCAATGTGCTGTAGGACATCCGACTACGTAACTACTGAGTGTATTTTATAACTAACACACTGATCGGGATTTTGGGGACAAAACTTTAACAAAACTTGTCACTTGGATATGAAAGAGCACATCACATATCTACTCACCCAAACATTGTAAGTTCAAGATTCCGAGATACTTAGGCAATAAAATTGGATTTTTTCTTGGTTAAAGGGAAGTGAGCGTACCTATGTCAATTTTTAAATTTTGCTAAGGTTTTGCACCCATAGTTCAAAACACTATTTATAACCTCAAATAGTTGAAGTTGAATGTAATTTTTTTAACAAAATAATTCAGCATGTAATGTATCCGCAAATAATTAGAACTTAAACAGATTCGTTTCCCATAGCTGCGAATAGCTCAAAATATCAACAAAAATATGGTTCTGTTAGTTAACACAAAACGTGTAATTAATTGCAATGTTAATAACACTAATTTTAATAAACTCTATGGACAGGACTACAGTTACGGTACGTTGTTATAATAACAGGTACGGAGTCTGTTATCTAACTGGGTCAATAGGAAATTGATAGTCTACCTACATCAATTGATATGGAGCACAATCAATCAATGGTATATTACGGTATCCCCTATCTAGACAGTTACCTTTTCGTGGGGGGGACACCGTCGTTCTCATTGCAATGGACGAGAGAACCTTAAGACGGAGCTAAACCTACGCTTTTTTTGTCGAAACCTAGGCTGTCAAAACATCTGAAAAAATTTAAAGGTGCTTGGGATGAAGACAATAATTAGAATTGACATTTTAGAGCAGCGGCTGTCGCTGATTAAATAGCGTTTATAGGTTTAATATTCAATATATTATACTGTGGAGTCTCCGTTTTTTTTTTATTTTGAAGCATTACTAAAATCTGCACCTTGCAAAGCCCCTGCTCACTCGCTGCTCGAACTTTTAAATGAGAGCAACGTAAAAAAGAAACTGAAATAGGTAATTTGTGTATGGTTATACCTCCAAAATTTCCAATGTGAACTTGCTTAACAATATTTTTATTTTTAGGTTTCACAATTTGGTGGGCCCGAGTGCGCGATGATAGCGTAGACAGCTTGGATGCTAGTTCCAGGGGCGAAGAGGAGAGGAAACTAGAAGCTGGTGGGGAGGCATCTAGCGTGATGCTGAGATCATTGGCCTGTGGAGCCTCGTACTCTGTAAGGGCTGTAGCTCATTCTAGAGCGGGACCGTCGCAGCCCTCGGCGCCGTTGTTGGTGAAGACGAAACCACCAGGTTAGTGTAGACTAGACTTTGTGGCCTTTCTTATTAATTTAGTCTAAATATCATGCTGAATTCTCATAAAGATATACAGGGTGTAAGTCTAATACGGGTGAAGCTCTTAAAGGGTGTTAGCATACGATATAATAAGTATATTCAAATAAATTTTACTTAAAACAAGAACAACAAAATTTTCCATACAAAATAATTCGGCGCGCAATGTGGAGCAATATACGCGAGTTAAACACTCGTTCACAGCTAATTTCAAAAGCAGATGACATAACTGCCATATCAACAATAACAAATGTTCGTACATACATTGCCGCTCCGATAGTCTTAAAAAAATTCTGTAGGGTCATAATTAAGAGTAACTTAAAAAAAACCTTGTAACCCGTGATTACACTAATGAATGCTATACCTGGTTTAATTGATCGCCCGTATTAGACTTACACACTGTATAATCGCTAAGAGGTCTATTTCCTTGATTCGAATTCTTCCAACCTGCTTCCTGTAGGCTTATGATGACACTGCGTCTCGTTTGTCTGCGTTGACGTCACGTTCTAATAAGTACGCAAGTGCAAAAGTGATCGTAGAACGTTTATTGGATAAAACAGGACCATCATAAGCCACCTGGGTACTAATAGCATTATCCTAAGTCCTTGTAATGATTTGTTTATTGATGTAGCCAAATAATCATGTAACGATTTTGGCAGCTGCACTTTGTGTGTGTTTCTTTCGGTACTTTAGTTCCAAATTTGTAGGTATCCACCGACTGTATGATGTAGGTACTGTGCGCGTGTAATTTAAGTAGGTAATACCCAATTGTTTTTTTTATGTCATAGTTTGCTTTTATATGTGAGAACCTGTAATTGGCTCTGTATTGCTAACTTGTATGTAGATATGTGTTCAGCTGTTGGTTTTCCATGTATGTAAAATAAAATAAAATAAAAATAAAATAATGGCTTTAAGAACATGTCTTAATTTCGTAGTAAGTACAATTATAACATGATCAATAAAATTATATTTGAAAACTGGACCGTACTTACTTTTTCATCACACTTGCTGCCTAAGCGCGCCATTGTTTGCGCGCGCAGCGGGAGTAATAGAAAAGTGAAATTCCCTAGGGAGTAATAGAAATGTCAGTACGTCATTTAATAATGTTATTTCTTAAAACTTATTTTTTTGTCGGCAAGTGTGATTAAAAACATTGTATGCATCACGGTCGGTAAGCGGAATACTAACTCGAGTCATAAAAGCCCTCCGCCTAACGGCGTCGGGCTTCTAACACTCTCGTTAGTAGTTCCGTACTTACCTCCCTTGATGCACAATGTACTATTTTTATTGATTCAATACTTATGGCCACACATGTAAACAATATTTTAATTAAAACTATGCTGGTGCATGATACCTATGATAGTGCGGCTTTAATAATTTCGAGTAAGAAGATACCAACTGACATTAAAAAACCCGTTATGATTAAATGATTTTGTTTCTCCCAGTATTAGTATGGGAAGGTGGGGGAGACCGCCGAGACCAAGAAGAAGGCGCCGAAGCGGCGGTGTGGAGCAATAGCAGCGCCCTTGCCTTGGATGCTCGAAGGGCTGTTCGGTGTAACGCTCGCCTGGTCCGACTGCAGTGGCGGCGTGCCGATGCCGGTGCGGCGTTATGGACTGACGCTGATCTTACGTCATTACATCATCATAGAGAGGTATACTTAACCACAGATACCGATAAAGAACAGCCACGTTTGCTCAACGGCCTGTTCGGTGTAACGCACGCCTGGTCAGACTGCAGTGGCGGCGTGCCGACGCCGGCGCGGCGTTATGGACTGACGCTGATCTTACGTCATTACATCATCATAGAGAGGTAGGAGGAGTACCTACTGCAGCATTATCAGCTGGGAGGACAGCGCGGAGTACCTACGCGGGTCTAATCTGACTGCAGCGGCGATACAGATAAACAACAAACACGTTTGCTCAAAGGACCGTTCGGCGTAACGCACGCCTGGTCAGACTGCAGTGGCGGCGTGCCGACGCCGGCGCGGCGTTATGGACTGACGCTGATCTTACGTCATTACATCATCATAGAGAGGTAAGGAGGAGTACTGTGGCATTTTCAGCTGGGAGGACAGCGCGGAGTACCTAACGCGAGTCTAATCTGACTGCAGCGGCGATACTGATAAACAACAGACACGTTTACTTGAATTGCTGTGCGGTGTAATGCACGCCTGGTCAGAATGCAGTGGCGTCGACGCCGGCGCGGCATTATGAACTGACGCTGATCTTACGTCATTACATCATCATAGAGAGGTATACTTAACCACAGATACTGATAAAGAACAGCCACCCGTTCGGCGTAACGCACGCCTGGATGCTTAGCCAAGTTGCCAATCGCTAGCGCTTAGTAGTCAATCGTAAACGAAAGGCAGCAAACTGCCTTTGCCGCACTAATATGAAAGAGTGACAGAGAGGGAAAACTACGATACGCTATCAAGCGTTAGCGATTGGCAACTTGGCTAAGCATCCTGGTCAGAATGCAGTGGCGTCGTGCCGATGCTGGCGCAGCGCCTGGATTGGCACCGATCTTAAATCAGTACATCATAATAGAGAGGTAAGAAGGAGTACTGTAGCATTTTCTCTCGGAGGACAGTGCGGATAACCTAAAGCGATGATTTAATCTGACTGCAGTGGCAATGTGCTGATGTTGGTCCGACGCTATGGATTGATGCCGATCTTTCATCACTTTATCAACATAGGAATAAGGTAAGAAGAAGGACTCTATTATTGCGTGTAATGTATCGCACACCTAGTCAGACTGCAGTGACGTCATGCAGGTGGCGCAGAACTCTGAAATCATGCCAATTTTACGAGAACATCACTACATCTTCATATGGAGCTAAGAAAATAAGAAAAACTCCTCCACAGAAGCATCCTTTATTGCTTCGCTTTTGGTGGAATTGGCTTCTAGGACAATTACAGTGTACAGTGGCTTAGTTTTATTACTTTGTTTATAAAATTGTGGCATAAATTAAAATTATAATCTAGTTTATTTTATTTTGTGCAGGTAGTAATCGGTGGTCTCACAGCGGGAGCTTGGTACGCTCTACGTCTATGGACTTCCACGGAGTCATCGAGACACCAAGCCATCATCTACGCTGCAACTACTACCCATGCTGGAGGTAACTACATTTGTCAATGCTTTTCTATCTTAACTATGGCCGCAAAGGTAAAGTGACAGTATTTTGCAAGAAGAAATCAAAGGACAATCTTACACGGATAGAAATGTTCCTACATACAACATACATGTAATTTGCCTAAAATTGCTGAAAAAAATCATACGAAAATTCTCATATAAGTTGCCATTGAAAAAATTATCTTTCAGTTTAAAGATTATTACGCTATGCTTCCCACAGTTGACAATTGTGACCTTTTGGATGTTTGAGTTACACTCTGGTGACCAACTGGTGACTGCATCAACTTATCAAGGGCCATACAAATTGGCCCTAAACATTAAAAATAAATGCGCGAAGAACAATACCAAAAAAATTCCGTGAGATTGTTCTCAATTTCGGAAATATCTCATCGGTGCCTTGCTATACACGAACCGACCTAGTTCAACGGTAAGCTCAAATACGATTTCTGCTGCGGTTACTAAAACGATAATTCTAACAGATACTTAAATATTTACATACCCTCTTATTTATAGCCATCTCCTAACTTTGAAAGCTGTTAAGTATTGTTTGTTTCTTTTGGTCTTATGTAATAAGGCCAGGGATAGAAAAAATAACTACGACCAAGGAACAAAAATTTGCTATAAACACACAAATAAATGCCCTCGTCAGGATTTGTACCTACCCCAAACCTCCTCCTTCGTAGGCAGGGTCACTACCACTAACAACTTGGTTACAGAGGCTGACAAAACACGTTTAACTGTAAGAATTGAAGTTAGTACGTAGTTAAGAGATTAAATCTAAGTTTGACCATTCTGGCGATCCAAACTTTTCAACCTTAGTTCGCGACACATTTCCGATTGTTATGACGCTGTCCCGTATGCCTGGGTGGTTCAACAAAGTTACAAGCTGTGTTGAAGTTAAATTGTTTCGTTTAAAGCGCTTACGAGTTTACTCTCAACGATATACCTAGATAGTATATAAGGGCGGATTTTTATTTTGTTGTAGTTTTTTCAAATATTTCAAATTTGGATATTTTCATATTTTTTCTACTCAGAATCGCGAGCTCTTTCGATCCTCATTAGCAGAAAAAAGTGTCCGAAGAATTTCATACATTTTTTGTTTTCCACTGAGTTACGGTCAAAGAAAGTGTATGAAAAATAGTAGCTCAATGGATTTTTTTGGGACACTTTTTTATATCAGGATCGAAAGAGCTCGTGATTCTGAGTAGAAAAAATGTAAAAAAAGTACAAATTTGGAAAATTAAAAAAACTACAACTAAATAAAAATCCGCCCATAAAATGAGAAAAGATGCAGAAAAGACTTCCAGTTGCAGTAAAACAGATTCAATCAGATTTATACATTAACTTTTTTTTCGTGGGTAAACGCATACCAACCGGGCGCGCCGGGACGCTTTAAGGCGAGGTCAGGGGTACGCCTGAGCACACTTCCGCGACTTTATGCAATAACCAAACCTACCCTAAACCTCTTCGATAGTCTACAGTGAGACTGGCCTCCAGTAATTAACGACGTTATCAGTCCGGATCGTCACTGATGGAATACCGACAACACTGTTACCGGCTGCAGTTACTGTGCACCCACAGTCCCACAAATACGAAGCCTAACTTATCCTAACAAATAAATCTAACCTATGAAATTTGCAGCTGGGTGTCTGGAACATCCTTACTACTAGTGTTAACTAATAATTAATATTTTACAAAACATTCGCAAAAAACATTATTTTTTGTTTTAAGTCCCTTATCTTCTCTAACTAAGCCTGAATATTCAATCCTCTATTTAGTTTTAGCGACAATCAATCGAAGTTTCTGTTTGTTAATTTACATAATAGCTGGAGAGCCAGTGAACCCTGAGAGTAACGGTCTTCCTGTAAGGTTAGAAATTTGTATACTAACGGTTTATGGAATTCTAAGAGCAATAGCCATGACCTGGCAGGCGTCAGTCCTGCACGTCAGCAGGCCCGTTATTTTTTGAACTGTTAAGTAAATTGGATTTCAAAATTTGTTTCTGTAAGTTTGAAAAATTTATAGGATTAAAGTTAATTTATTGTACATCTTTAAAAAAATTGACAGGCGATTACAATAAGCAGAAGTATATGACAGGTCAATTAGAAAATGCACAGTTGATGAGGTAAAATAAACTTCATCCCGTATACTCGAAATTTTTATGTCATCAAATAAACGTCTCAGAGTAAGTATGTACAATGCCAGGCGGTTTTGAACAGCATAAGACCTTGCCAGGCGAGGGGACAGTTAAGTAAATTGGGTTTCAAAACTTGTTTCTGTAAGTTTGAAAATTCAATAAGATAAAGTTAATTTATTGTACATCTTAAAAAAAAAGACAGGCGATTACAATAAGCAGAGGTATATGACAGATCAATTAGAAAATGCACAGTTGATGAGGTAAATAAACTTCAACCCTGTATAACCCTGTATATGAGCTTAGGTTTGGGCTGATTCGACCTCAACCGCACCAGAATAAAGTTCCCTACGATTTGTCCCGCAGTGAACGTGTTAAAAAAAATACAGGCGAGTAATCGCTAGTTAGTCGCTAGTAGTAGTAGTAGAGTAGTTGCTAAGGGCGTGTGATTGAGAGGTGCAACTGTCCCCTCGCCTGGCAAGGTCTTATGCTGTTCAAAACCGCCTAGCATTGTACATACTTACTCTGAGACGTTTATTTGAAGACATGTAAAAATTTCGAGTATACAGGATGAAGTTCATTTTACCTCATCAACTGTGCGTTTTCTATTCGATCTGTCATATACTTCTGCTTATTGTAATCGCCTGTCAATTTATTTTTAAGATGTACAATAAATAAACTTTATCCTATTAAATTTTCAAACTTACAGAAACAAGTTTTGAAACCCAATTTACTTAACTGTCTCCTCGCCTGGCAAGGTCTTATGCTGTTCAAAACCGCCTGGCATTGTACATACTTACTCCGAGACGGATATTTGATGACATATAAAAATTTCGAGTATACAGGATGAAGTTTATTTTACCTCATCAACTGTGCATTTTCTAATTGACCTGTCATATACTTCTGCTTATTGTAATCGCCTGTCAATTTTTTTTTAAGATGTACAATAAATTAACTTTATCCTACAAATTTTGCAAACTTACAGAAACAAGTTTTGAAATCCAATTTACTTAACAGTTCAAAAAATAAAGGGCCTGATGACGTGCAGGGCTGACGCCTGCCAGGTCATGGCTATTGCTCTTAGAATTCCATAAACCGTTAGTATACAAATTTCTAACCTTACAGGAAGACCGTTACTCTCAGGGTTCACTGGCTCTTGGACTATAAGTAGGTATATGTTTATTTATGATAGTCTTATGATGACATACCTACAACTACATCCCCACCTGAACAATCAAAGTAAACAAAGTACTTCACTCAACTACTTCACTTCAAAATCCCGTTGATACCATAAAATACGACACTGTTTTGTTGAAAAATTAATCAAACTAAATTATTTCCTTAGAACGCCTTCGGCGACCAGTGGCGTTCCAATCAGAAGGCAGCTCAGTGGGAACAGTAGGAAGCAACGCCGAAGCCGAACGAGTGCTTGGTGCTGTTTCGCTCGCTTTTGCAGCATTGGCTGCAATCGCGGTCACGGCTTTGCTACTCGTGCTGCTAGCTAAACGGAGGTAAGAAACATAATTGGAATCAGTGGAGATGGTTTGAAGACTTTGAAGTGACACCGAAGTCGAACGGGTGGTTGGATCTGTTTCGCTCACTTTTACAGCATTGGTTGTTATCGCCGTCACTGCTTTGCTGCTCTTGCTGCTAGCTAAACGGAGGTAAGAAACTTAACTTAAATTAGTAGCCATTGGATGTTGTGAGTGTTGTGTGTAGGCCTAGTGATAACCCTAGCCTAGAAGTGAATAATCAAGATCAAGTGCGGGTAGTTCGAAAAACCCGCGCAGCTCGAAGGTGTTGATACATTCTCTCGCCAGTCTGCCTGCGACCACGGGTGTAACGTCATGCCCGAAACGTCAGGATATAATTAAACGTAAGTTTACGCGATTAAGACCCGTTTGTCTTTAAAATATGAGTGATAATCGTGAAAGTTTAAATCAATATAATTAACTAGTTGAGATAGTTGGAGGTAATACAGAAGCCGACATATTCGATTTTTGGAATGTATAGCTCGTTTAGCTTGAGGTTACACTCAAAATTATTTATCTTTATGTAAAATGTAGAACAAAAGAAAAGCGACTATATTTTCAAACTCATTAGGTTTAAATTTCAATAGCTCAAACTTTGTATGACGGGCAGGACGAGGATATAGGAGTAGATACTTAGGGACTCCAAAGACACTACAGGAGGCATTTAGCAACCTGAAAAAGATACTGAGTTTCGTGGAGGAGCCTGGATGATTGGAATAGAGCTACCTCGCTATCACACAAAAAAGGCACGATGGATGTCGAGTTGCGAAAAAAGCCCGGTTAAACTAACTAACTTACTAACTAGTGTAGATAGTTGGAAGTAATACAGAAGCCGCGAGAGTGCTTGGGGCTGTTTCGCTCGCTTTTGCAGCACTGGGTGCTATCTTGGTCACGGCTTTGCTGCTCGTACTGCTAGCTAAACGGAGGTAAGAAACATAATTTCAATTAGTGTAGATAGTTGGAAGTAATACAGAAGCCGCGCGTGTGCTTGTGGCTGTATCGCTCGCTTTTGCAGCACTGGCTGCTATCGCGGTCACGGCCTTGCTACTCGTGCTGCTAGCTAAACGGAGGTAAGAATATTAATATCAATTAGTGTAGATAGTTGGAGGTAATACAGAAGACGAGCGGGTGCTTGGAGCTGCATCGCTCGCTTTTGCAGCGCATTGGCTGCTATCGCCGTCACTGCTTTGCTGCTCGTGCTGCTAGCTAAACGGAGGTAAGAATAGTACATTATTGCAGAGGCCGGGAAAGCGAATTTCGTGGATGAGTATTTTTTGTCGGACGAAGCGAAGCTGAGGCCGACAATTACATACGAATCCACGAAATTCTATTTCCGTCCGAGGCACATATAGGACTTTTCTCCAAACATGCAAGGAAATAAAACAAAATATTTTATTACAATCGATTAAGTAATTCTTCTTGCAAATTGAATAACAATTGAAAAGAAAAAATCTCTTATGATTCCCGCCTAAACTTTTTTTTAATGCATGGTCGTTCATAAAAAATAGTAACGATATCTATGGTTTCATTAAACCGTACCTACACGACCTGACACACCGAGGCGTTTGTAACTCATGATAGAACGAGACGGCCATAGATTTGATCGCCGTCTCTCGCTCTATCCAGACCAGGCGTTTGGTCGTGGCTTTAGAATTTGGCTGTATGCATTTTTTTCAAAGTCCAAAAGTAGTTTTTAAGAAGTAAAAAACAATACATTAATGGATTTTAGTACAATTTCGCGGCCGCAAAAACTGTACAATAATGAAAATCTTTTTTTTTAATTTGAGCTGGTACATAAGAAGGTACTTCGCGTTTCGTTTTTGCTACATTAATGCGAACATTTCCGAGCATATTGGAGAAAACTTTATTTAAATTAGTGTAGATAGTTGGAAGTAATACAGAAGACGAGCGGGTGCTTGGAGCTGCATCGTTCGCTTTTGCAGCACTGGCTGCTATCGCGGTCACGGCTTTGCTGCTCGTGCTGCTAGCTAAACGGAGGTAAGAAACATAATTGGAATCAGTGGCAATGGTTTGAAGACTTTGAAGTCACACCGAAGCCGAGCGGGTGGTTGGGGCTGTTTCGCTCGCTTTTGCAGCATTGGCTGCTATCGCCGTCACTGCTTTGCTGCTCGTGCTGCTAGCTAAACGGAGGTAAGAAACATGATTGGAATCAGTGGAGATGGTTTGAAGACTTTAAAGTCACACCGAAGCCGAGCGGGTGGTTTGAACTGTTTCGCTCGCTTTTGCAGCATTGGCTGCTATAGCCGTCACGGCGTTGCTGCTGGTGCTGCTAGCTAAACGGAGGTAAGAAACATAATTGGAATCAGTGGAGATGGTTTGAAGACTTTGAAGTCACACCGAAGCCGAGTGGGTGGTTGGAGCTGTTTCGCTCGCTTTTGCAGCATTGGCTGCTATCGCCATCACGGCTTTTCTGTTCGTGCTGTTAGCTAAAAGGAGGTAAGAAACTTAACTTAAATTAGTTAAGGTAATATTAGGTATACTACAGGAATAGGTACTTAGGAACTCCAAACACACTACAGGAGGCATTTAGCAACCTGAAAAAGATGCCGAGTTTCGTGGAGGAGTTCGGATGGTGGGAATAGAGCTAACTCGCTATCACGCAAAAAGGGCACAAGGCACGATGGATGTCAAGTTGCGAAAAAAGCCCGGTTAAACTAACTAATTTACTAACTAGTGTAGATAGTTGGAAGTAATACAGAAGCCGCGAGAGTGCTTGGGGCTGTATCGCTGGCTTTTGCAGCATTGGCTGCTATCGCGGTCACGGCTTTGCTGCTCGTGCTGCTAGCTAAACGCAGGTAAGAAACATAATTGGAATCAGTGGAGATGGTTTGAAGACTTTGAAGTCACACCGAAGCCGAGCGGGTGGTTGGAGCTGTTTCGCTCGCTTTTACAGCATTGGTTGCTATCGCCGTCACTGCTTTGCTGCTCATGCTGCTAGCTAAACGAAGGTAAGAAACTTAACTTCAATTAGTATAGATAGTAGTATACAGGAGTAGGTACTTAGGGACTCCAAACACACTACAGTAGGCATTTAGCAACCTGAAAAAGATGCCGAGTTTCGTGGAGGAGTTTGGATGGTTGGAATAGAACTACCTCGCTATCACGCAAAAAAGGCACGATGGATGTCGAGTTGCGAAAAAAGCCCGGTTAAACTAACTAACTTACTAACTAGTGTAGATAGTTGGAAGTAATACAGAAGCCGCGCATGTGCTTGGCGCTGTATCGCTCGCTTTTGCAGCACTGGCTGCTATCGCGGTCACGGCTTTGCTACTCGTGCTGCTAGCTAAACGGAGGTAAGAAACATAATTTCAATTAGTGTAGATATTTAGTTGGAAGTAATACAGAAGCCGCGCGTGTGCTTGGCGCTGTATCGCTCGCTTTTGCAGCACTGGGTGCTATCGCGGTCACGGCTTTGCTACTCGTGCTGCTAGCTAAACGGAGGTAAGAAACTTAACTTCAATTAGTGTAGATAGTTGGAAGTAATACAGAATATGAGCGGGTGTTTGGGGCTGTATCGCTCGCATTTGCAGCACTGGATGCTATCGCTGTCACGGCCTTGCTGCTCTTACTGCTAGCTAAACGGAGGTAAGAAACTTAATTTCAATTAGTGTAGTTTTATTTGTTAATTAAGCTATTATTTGTATCTTTTGTGATTTGAATGATAAGGATGAATAACTCTCGTCACGTATGATTCAATCTGCTGAATAAAACAAACGCAAGTTTATGTAGGTATATAAAAAAAAGTGTAGATAGTTGGAAGTAATACAGATAATGGTATCTTGGCTAGGCATGCTATACGTGAAAAGTAAATAAGTAATAAATGTTTTAAAAAGGCAGGATTCGAACGAGAAATAACGTGGAAAATGTTATACATTATGGTTACGTGTCCTTTCGTTTGAATCATTCTAATTTATTATTAGGTAAGGTGGAAGTAATAGTGCGCAACATGTCAACAGAGAATATTTATTTGAATCACGATAATTACATAAATTACGATTTACTCATAATTACATAAATCTACATAAAGTAATGTCATGTGTTTTGGGAGAGGAGGTTGTTAGTTTTGTTAAATAGTATTTGTTTTATAGGGTACGATATCAAAATTTCTCACAATTGAAAATTTTAAATAGACACGTCGATCAGAAAGTAACGGAATGAGAGATCTATATTACCTACGTGAATATGATTATCTATGTATTTCGTTTCGTCTAGCATTTCGATGTATTGGCCTCTTGGTCAAGCCTCCCGGGGTTGCTTGTTTGGTTTCCTAGATAGCAGCGAGCTTTAGATACGATTGCCCTTTACTCAGACGAATTGAACAGGCGACCGGCTTCGAGTGCGATTGTGTCCCAAGTGCATCCAATGCTCGGTGCCCTAACCGGAATAATAGCTTTATTTATATTATATCACATGCTAGTTCAGGTATGTTGAATATCCTCGTAATGCCCACGGTCCTACCTGTAGTACTTTTCAACACGGGAAGTTTTTTTAATCTATTTAATTTAATCAGAACAAAGTTGCATTTGTTTCAACTCGTAAAATTTTCGGACTAAGTGAAATCATCAATGACTAATTTGGGATATTTTTCTGATATGGTTGGGCCTTAGGAAGATAATATTTATAGCTTAAATTCAAAGACAAAATTTAAAGAATGACTAAAATTACTTCTAGAAACATTATTCTAAATCCCATATAGAATCGAACGAAGTGATCAAACATAACTTTTCTGTTTGTACTATAATAACACACAATAATACAACAAAATAAAAAGACCAGATCCACCAGAACTCATGGCGGGAATCCGTTTTTTTTGTAATTGATCATGGCATTACCTTTAGCTACCTTACCTTATGTTTAGCATTTGACTATAACTTAATAATTCAGCAGTTTATGAAATTTCAGCGAGCAGTGTGAAAATGAACGTAATAAAAAGTAGTAATCATCAAACGTTTTTCAGAGAAATGCGATCTTCAACAGCTTTAAATTAAAGCTCCGCCGAACTCACTCTAAGTTTTCAATTAATCCTTTAGAATATAAAGTTACTGCAATTCAGAAAGACACTTAAGTAAGAAGCTTCCTTACTGCATTTACCTACGTTTAGTAGGGATACAACTGTTTACAAAACTCCCATTGGTACCGTTTACTACGAATCTCGGCATGCGTTACTACGCTACTGCAACGGAAATAAAACTCGTAAAAGCTAACACAACGACACGTTATACCAGAGACGAGTTATATAATGAAGATCACTATGTACAGAGTGAACTAGAGTGCAGGGTTAGAAATAACAAGCTATAGCTATAACATACGCCGATCTTTAAAAACCGCTGCAAAAGTATGATTAGTGATCTGAGGGTGCATATGATTTTTATTTTAAATATTTGTCATAAAAGTTGCAAAAAATTATTCTACGATGATTAAGTTAGACCATATAATTATTATGTAAAGTTTGTAGAGGTACGTACAGCAGTGTCCGGTTTCCATTTACTACGCTTACTAAGAGGCCCTACTTACTAAAAATCTATTATATTTATAAATTCTCAGTGATAAATTCATTATGCAGGGTGTTTTTTTTTTCGACCGTTCAAATTCTACGTAGTGAATGTGTAGGTCATACTCACCAACTTTTACTATGGGGACAAAGTCGAAATCGCGAAAAAAAAATCAGCTGTTTCATACAAATTGGCGGCATTACGCCGGCCGAAATGTATGAAACAGCTGATTTTTTTTTCGCGATTTCGACTTTGTCCCCATAGTAAAAGTTGGTCAGTATGACCTTACACATTCACTACGTAGAATTTGAACGGTCGAAAAAAAAAACACCCGGTATAGAATATTATTTTAATATACAAAAAAATGGGCTCGCCGGAAGATCAGCGTTGGCTTTCGGGTCGATATTATGCTGAGGCGAGTCCATTTCGTGGTATAATATTAAATGCTGAATCTGTCTGTTTTGTTTTGTGCTGTCATGCTTGTTATATTTTCCACGAATAAATTATTTGTATTTGTATTTAACGTATGCGGAATGAAATCTGCACAAAGTTTAATATTATATTAAATAAATGATATCATTATTATTTTCTTGAACATGTACGTTTTTTAATATCGATTTTAACAAGTATTCATGCAAGATAAAAACTACTTGAATCCAAAGTGTATAACTTTAGTTTTATGATACTTTATCCATTGATGTCGAAAAAACAAATGTTAGCATTTTTCTTGCCTCTAATTTTATCTTCTGTAGGAAAACTTTTTAAATAAAAATCCTTTGCTCATTATATTTCATATTCTTGTTAATTGGTCTATTGATACTTACTTATTATGCTAAAAATATTTAATTGAAATTAGCTATAAGTCGTTCACCGTGACATCCGTTACTGAAAAAGCAGTGTTTTTTACACTTTTTGATCAAATGGCGAAGTCATATTTTCAAAGTTGTTTATTTTTATTTTCCGTGTTGATAGGCTTGCTCTTTGTTTATGTTTCGTAATGCCCATGGTTTGAGGATGTTTTTCATCAATTGTGTTGTCATATTTAGAAGTATTTCTGAGCTCCCTGTTCGATTTTGTGATTCGGGTTAACGTAATTTCCTTTATTCGAGCTCTTTCTGAAAAGTGGCTGTAGCCAAATTGTTACATTACACTAGGGTTTCTAATATCATTTATTGGAAACGAAAAGAATGCGAGATTTTTATAAAACAGTGTTTCAAATCTTGCCTTCTTCTAAAAAATCAGAATCATCGTCGATTTTGGCCTTAGCAAATGTGTCTTGTGGAAAATACATGCAGTTGTGCGACATTGTTCTACTCAATTGGCCATAATTTCTAAAGAAAGATGCCAAACCCGACAAAACTATCCAATTTAATTAACAATTGTATACAAATTAATTTAGCATTGAGACACAAGTTAAATTTAATTTTTTTATTTTGTTTTTACTTGTTCAAAATTTGTGCAAATTTCACTCCGCATATTTTTGGATGTGCTGATTAAAAACTAAAATACGAGTATACATTACAATCCGAGATACCGAAAATGAAACTGTTTAGGATAAAATGATTCCAGTATGCCGTTTATAGTATTTAAATAAGTTAAACAGGTACGTACGTGCGTAAGTATTCTTTTTTAAGTTTGATTTAAGTGAATTTATAATAATATAGTTATTAATTTTGTATATTTTAGCGTATAAAAAAAAGAAAATTAAAGAGGTTGTCTTTATTTTATAACTCGTCTTAACCATTAGGTACTATGCTAGTGAGTAGGTACAACATTTGCATCCAGTAGTGCGCAAATGAACGCTAGCTCTGTTGCCATTTGTTTTGTTCACGCTACGATTAACACAAAAAAAAACTTTGTGGCGTCGAATGCATCGACTAACTTTGTTAGCTTTTAAATGTAACACTGGATTTTCAAATAGATAGTGCTGTCCTCAGTGCTAAACTCAATACTTACGGGTAGTACACCAAACGAAGGAAACTCAGAGGAAAAAACTCGTGTATAAGCGAATTTTGGCATATTTGTAGGGAATGGTGTTTTAAACCACATACTAAAAGTACTGGTGGTTAGGGGTGGAGCTAACGGGGGAGGGGGGTGTAAAGGTCCTTATTTTTAATTTTTCGTAAATAACTCGTAAACCGTGGCTTATAGCAAAAAACGTTCTAGTACATAAGTAATCTACATCAAATTCTCTACAAATAAGATCTATTCATGTTTCCTCTGGGATCAACATGTCATGAGATAAGAAAGCAAGAAGATGGACACAATAGAAATAAACACATTTGTTTAAGTTGGTATGGCACATACAGAATGCTCGCGAGCATTCCAATAGATTTTAATGCTCAATTCCTGACCATATTTATAGAGTCTTTAATGTTATATAAAATTTCCTGGATTCGGCTTGGTTTCAGAGATAATCAACCTTTTTTTCGAAATAAGTTTTTCGACGTAACTCATCATAAAACTTTTTTTTTATTACAATGCTACCACAATGTGTTTTAATATTACCACACCTTTTGCCTGGCAATAAAAAAATGAGAATAAACTTGACGAAATAACCAGTCCCTAAAAAAAATATTAAAAAAATATTTCTTACAAATTGTTGTTGTGTTAAAAAGTACTGGAAATGTCAAAAAGTATTCAAAAAATCTAAAATAAAAGAGAAAAAAAAATATTTTTTTTTTGGTATTTGACATTAGATCTCATAGTTATTTTTGTTTATTTTGATATCTGGAATTCATACTTAAAATCTTTTGGAATGCTCGCGCCCGGGCGCGCCCTGTATGCTTATTTGTAAAAATTAAATTCCTAATTATTATAGATATGAATACATTTATCACCACCCCAGCTCTTCCCGTGGGTGTGGTAAGAGTCGACTAAGGGGCTGAAGTGTCACAGACTATGTATTTATTGAAGATTGATTATGGGCAGCAGCGTGTCATAGTGGACATAATACTGCGATCGCCAATCTGCTTGCCCAACGTGGCGACTATGAGCATTTACCTCCTAATGCGTTCATATGCATAGGTATTAGGAGAGGCCTTAGTCCAGCAGTGGACTCATATAGGTTGATTATGTGATGATGATGCGACGGTTAAAAAAGACGAAGTTATTATAGCGGATCAAATCGGGGATGCACGGGATAGAAGGCGGCTAGCACGTTTTGCTTGCTCCTTAAAGTATGGTCAAAGGCGCCTAGCCTTATAACAAATTCCATATACCTGAAAATATCAATCTGTGTCCGCTGAGCCAAGTTGCTTGGGCATCAGTCGCGAAAACCGAAGACGTGGGTTCAAATCCACCTGCGGCTTTTGTAAATCGGTCGGTAATTTTTCTGTGGTATAAGACATGCAATATTTTATAGTAATTATGAGACATTAGAGACGACATAATAGAAGTATGCTGAGTCCTTACTATCTGTACTGTGTATGGCAATTGTACTTACTGCATTACGGAATAAAATTCTCCTTGTATTCTGTCAAAATCTATATTCGTCATTTAAAATTTGCACGAGTTAAATATTTTATGATGATTAATTTAAACTTTCATGATCCTGACGATATCCAGTCTGCATGCATGACGGGCGTGACGTCAGGATAATATAAAACATAAAGGCCATAGTCGGATTTTCATAGTAAGTCAGCCTTTAAATCAACCAGACTCTAGTATTTTTTTGTGAGTACCTCTTATGGTGAAGAATATTTCTGCTGAGTATCAACGTCCTATCGGTGACAGTTTTTGACTTATGATTTTTTTTAGTTTTTTCTTTAATGTGTTGTATCTCAGGATGTATAAAAGCGAATTGCTTCAAATTTTGAAATAATGTTCTTTATTTAGATATGCATCGAATTTAAAAAAATGAATATCGATTGTCGTATAAAAAAAAGAAAAAAAAAGACCAAAAAATTTTTCATATTTTTTTTTGTGTACCTATGAAGTAGTGACACCTCTATTTTCTTTTTCTAATTATAGACCATACATTGGCCTACTAGTTGCCTAAGTATCAAAATTTTCCAAGCGGTACTTCTTACCAAAAATCGGCAATATGTGTGGTCAAGTTCTGCATTCAATCGGTGTTTTTCAATGTAGTATACAAACTCTTCATTTATATTTGAGTTTTCTTATCAGGTTATCTTATTTAAGAGTAAATGCTAATGAAAACTTAATGTCATCATGATGCAAGCTGTTTATTTCATTATTAATCGGCCGTTTACCATTTCAACTAGCGTATCTCGATAATATATATATATATATATATTCAAGAAATATATTATTTTTAATGAATATCTCATAAATAATATCGAATTACGCTAGTTAAAATAATAAACGGCCGATTAATAATGAAATAAACAGCTTGCATCATGATGACATTAAGTTGTCATTAGCATTTACTCTTAAATAAGATAACCTGATAAGAAAACTCAAATATAAATGAAGAGTTTGTATACTACATTGAAAAACACCGATTGAATGCAGAACTTGACCACACATATTGCCGATTTTTGGTAAGAAGTACCGCTTGGAAAATTTTGATACTTAGGCAACTAGTAGGCCAATGTATGGTCTATAATTAGAAAAAGAAAATAGAGGTGTCACTACTTCATAGGTACACAAAAAAAAATATGAAAAATTTTTTGGTCTTTTTTTTTCTTTTTTTTATAAGACAATCGATATTCATTTTTTTAAATTCGATGCATATCTAAATAAAGAACATTATTTCAAAATTTGAAGCAATTCGCTTTTATACATCCTGAGATACAACACATTAAAGAAAAAACTAAAAAAAATCATAAGTCAAAAACTGTCACCGATAGGACGTTGATACTCAGCAGAAATATTCTTCACCATAAGAGGTACTCACAAAAAAATACTAGAGTCTGGTTGATTTAAAGGCTGACTTACTATGAAAATCCGACTATGGCCTTTACGGGATTAAGGCCCTTTTATCATTAAAACATTTTGTAATGATTGAATTGAATATTTTTATAAGGATCAAGTGTAACTATTATTGCCAAATCCTTGCACATGTATCAAGCGCACGAACTATGCTGCCAGTTTGCGGTTGTTTCGGCGCACTGTCTTCCTTCGCCGTTGACTGCTAACGATGCTCCATAATAAACACGCAAAATGTATTCCAACTCTCAAAATGTAGTTTTGATTCGTTTTTTATTTGATATGATCCTGATCTTGGCAGGTAGTATCGATAACCTGGCGCCTATTTCACGATGGTAACAGGAGCGGTAATTGTAAAAAATACTATTTCTTCTACTAGATCATGGCAGTAAGAGTACATTTGTTACCACCCCAACTCCTCCAGCGGGTGTCGTAAAAGTCGACTAAGGGATTGAAGTGTCACTGACTATTCTACAAGATTGATGATAGGCAGCAGCGTCATAATAGTGGACACATTACTGCGATCGCCAATCCGCTTGCCCAGCGTGGCGATTATGGGCATTTACCTCCTATTGCGTCTGTACGCATAGTTAATAGGAGAGGCCCACGTCCAGCAGTGGACTAAGATAGGCTGATGAAAGAAAAAATAAAGAAAAAACATTTATGATGATGCATGATGATCAGTGGTCGGATATCCCGGTGCAACACCAGGGGATACCAAGTAGAAAAGTTAATATGGATATGACCTAAATTCCCGGGTTTAGTTTGAAAAAAAAAAATATATAGATCTGATAGGTATACTTAAAAAGGCAGCTCAAATTGCGAACATAAACGAAATCTTTGGGCGTTTTCACAAACCGTTGTTCAAAACACTTTTTTTTAATTCGGACAAGTTTGGGCTTGTTCGACTCAGGATCACGAGCTTGTTTAATTCTGATAGGTGAAAAAAACTGTCCCACAATTTTCGTACATTTTTAATTTCTTTCATTACGCTATCGCCATACAAAGTCTATAAAAACGATAGCGTAATGAAAAAAAAAAACATTTTTGGACACTTTTTTTCTCCTAGTAGGATTGAAAGAGCTCGTGATCCTAAGTCGAACAATCCCAAACTTGTCCGAATTAAAAAAAAGTGTTTTGAACAACGGTTTGTGAAAACGCCTCTTTACAAAAGTATTGAATATTCTTCACCTTAATTTATTATATTCTCTATTAAATTTCAAATAATACCGCATCTGATGAAGTGTCTCTTTACAAATTTGCTCCACTGACATCCGTAGAAGTGGAAAGGACTTTTTCGGCGTACAAATGGATTTTAGATGTGAAAAGGAATCGATTGAAAATAGAGAATCTAGAGAAAATAATTATATGCTATTTTAACTTTATAGAACCTAGTAAGCCATAATTCTTTCATAAAATACATATATTTACTCTAATGTGTCTGCATAGGTGTGTCAAGTCTTCATGCTTAAAAATGTTTGATTTTATGTTACATACACGAGGATGTTTAATCCGTAACCAGGTACATTTTTTCTAACTTAGTAATTGATGACCTCTCAGGAAGACCATGTACCATTCAGTGGTTATTGGATACAATTTTTCTTTAACCTTAAATTAATAAAATTTTTAAGTATCTGCGGGAGACCTCACCTAAAATGTTTAATTTAGGCTGGGTACGGATATTGTTTTAATCCTGATCACGGATTTAAATAGGTAATCGTGTATAATATGATATTTCTGTTTTCTTTACGTTCAAAATTTCTAGAAGTGGAACCTATTGTGCCTTAGTAAAAAGCTTCTATTTTTAAAGCTAAACTCTTTTATTTAAGAATATTCATACCAAAAGGCTATTTGGTAGTAGTAGTAGTAAGGTCAATATTAAACAAAATGTATAACCTATCTTTTAAAATAATTGTCGAAATCGCATAATAATAAACGCTTGTATGTACATGCACTTATTTTGCGTTACAAAATATTACTAAACTTTACTGGATGTAATTTTGTGGAATCCCGTGGTATATCCATATTAGTATAATGTTTGAGGTCATTCACCCCTTGTTGCACCGGGATATCCGACCACTGCTAATTATCTTCTAAACCTAAAATATTCTCATAATCATCGTCAGAAGATTTTAACTATGCATTCTAGACATCAAAACAAACAAAAAATATTACGAGACCTAATGTCAAATACCACCAAAAAAAAAAATTTTTTTTTTTCTTTTTTTTTTAGACTTTTTGCATACTTTTTAACATTTCCAGTACTTTTTATCATAACAACAATTTGTAAAAATTATTTAATTTAATATTTTTTTAGGGACTGGTTATTTCGTCAAGTTTATTCTCATTTTTTTATTACCAGGCAAAAGGTGTGGTAATATTAAAACACATTGTGGTAGCATTGTAATCAAAAAGAAGTTTATGATGAGTTACGTCGAAAAACTTATTTCGAAAAAAAGGTTGATTATCTCTGAAACCAAGCCGAATCCAGGAAATTTTATATAACATTAAAGACTCTAAATATAGTCAGGACTTGAGCATTAAAATCTTTTGGAATGCTCGCGAGCATTCTGTATGTGCCAAACCAACTTAAACAAATGTGTTTATTTCTATTGTGTCCATCTTCTTGCTTTCTTATCTCATGACATATTGATCCCAGAGGAAACACGCTTACATCTTTTTTGTAGAGAATTTGATGTAGATTACTTATGTACTAGAACGTTTTTTGCTATAAGCCACGGTTTACGAGTTATTTGCGAAAAATTAAAAATAAGTACCTTTACACCCCCCTCCCCCCGTTAGCTCCACCCCTAACCACCAGTACTTTTAGTACGTGGTTTAAAACACCATTCCCTACAACTATGCCAAAATTCGCTTATACACGAGTTATTTCCCCCGATAGGCAACTTTTGGTTTTCGTTAGGTGGGCTAGGGGTTCTTTTCGTGTCGTAATTATTCCTTGTAGCGTATTTGTTTCAACAATTACCTACTGTGCTATTTTGTCACTACATTGAAGCCAGGATTATTTTTAAGGTTCTGTACATAGCCAAAATGAATCCCTTCTAGTTTCGTCTAGTCCGTCTGTCTGCTTGTCCGTATGTCACAGGCATTTTAAATATTCAGTAACTATAAACCGCAGATCAATTAATTTTTAACAACAATTTCGTGAAAAGAACAGCATCAAAACTAAATACAAAATGGGAAAAACCATACTCGCAAGTAATTTTTTGGCTTAAAGTTAAAGTCCAAATATCTGTTATACGAGCAGTCTCAATAAGGATAAGAGGCACCAGAAGGCATATCAGAGCCTTCGAATGCGAAGACGGAGCAGGAATCCTATACTAAACATCTTCGAATCTTTCCATATACAACGTGTTTCACCATTCACTGAAAACCACGGACACCCCAACAGAATTTTATTATGTACCTTTAGTCTAGATAATTTGTTCTTGCATCAGTGTATTTTATGAAATAAATTGATTGTTGTCATTAATTTTCAAACACTGGTGTATTTTATTTGTACGCTGCTAAATGGTTTTTTAGTCAAATCAATAAAACGTGTATTTGTGTAGCACGCTATGGCCATGCGGGGGACCAGTAGACGAAGAGACACGCCGCTGTAGCCATTCTGTCGCCAGCACGGACAAGTCCGTGTGTCCTGAACAACAGAACATTCGTAACTGCCAGCACGATTACAAGCATGACAAGCTGTCGCCAGCTTCAGGTGAGTTTGAATGGGTCACGATTTCTGTCCGAATACTTCAAACAACAGATAATTCACAACCGCTGACACGTTGACAATGTTTGCGCGACAAAAGAGGCAAGAGACATTCAAAGAGGCAATCGCACCTATTTTGTCTCCTTCAAGAAGGCAACTGTAATTTTTTTTGGTAGTGGTTATTTTTCAACTGCAATAATTTTAATATTTACACTTATCGTTACATTTTCTGTGACAGACGTGTACGAAATTAGTCCATACGCAACTTTTGCGGTTGGAGGCGAAACGGCGGCGACCCTGGACCATACACTGCAGTTCCGGACATTCGGGCACCGCGACAATGATGCTCCTCCTCACAGACCCTGCAGGAAGCACCCTCAGAGGCATCGGGAGAGGCCTGACGGTAAAACGTATGGTACGAAAATTTTCATGTTCGCGTATGCATCTGCTCCTTGAGGTGTTATGCGATATGGGAGCAGTGATAAACAAATGTCTCTGCCCATTTGCCTAAAGAGCAAAAATAATAAATATCTGCTATGATAGTAAAGATACAAGTTTAGCAAGATACCAATCCTACATCGATGCGCAAAATGAAGCCTCTAACATATAAATGTTACATAAAGCAATGATCACTTCCCATCCGTAGTCGCGATCAATTTAAGGTTTCATTTACAGTTTCATTTAATTGACAGGGATTTTCGTTAGTTAGATGTTGGGTGTTTCGCTGCCGCAGCGTCAAACGTAAAACGCCAATTATATGTATATCCGAGAACCACTATCGTATCCATTCAGCATCCTGCTTGTTAAATTAATTGATATCTTCTCTTTAACAGTAGCAGTTTTTATCAGCGCCGAACGCAAATGGCTATTGTGTTCTACATCCTGCTTGTTTATTAATTGATATTTATTGTTTAACAGTGGAGAAGCACCACTCAGATTGTGAGCTACAGCAGCTCAGTCGCTACGAGAAGGTGCGGCCGAGACACTGTGCCGGCACGTCCTACTGTGTACCCCTCGCTCACCATGGTAACCTTTAAACTAATCTATATTTTATTAAAGCTTGGGATTTCCTTCCTCAAAAAGATGCGCAAAAGTCGTTTAAATGTTAGCGTGAAAAAATAAAATGCAATAGTTGAGTGTTTTTACTCGTTTATTGTTACTCGTCATTACCATCGCCACTTTATTTTCCGTTTTATAAAAGCAAATAGGATTATTGTGATCGAATAGCAGATAAACATAGTCCGTCGGCTGACAAGCAAAACTCACTATAAAAACTGTCACTACTCTTAGCAACCTCTTATGTCAGTATTCAATCAGAACTGAGAAAGGAGCTTTCTTTCAAGTAGGTATTTGTTACTTAGTGAGTTTTGCTGTCACTGAGTTTTGGTTGTCTGCTACAACTACAAGACAACCGAAAATGACTCGTCAATAACGTGGGAATGGTCCGTGCGACAGAGTAACCGCACAGAACTACCCAGTTACAAATTTTATTCAGAATTATTTTCACCTAAGTAAAATAGAAAAGTCGTCCTGTGACTTGAGATGCGCTATATATACCAGACGTCACTTTTGAACTTTCGAGCACAGCACAAAGAATAAGTACTAGCACAACTTTACAGGATGCTTAGCCAAGTTGCCAATCGCTAGCGCTTGGTAGCGTATCGTAGTTTTATCTCTCTGTCACCCTTGCATATTAGTGCGACAAAGATAGTTAGCCGCCTTTCGCTTACGATTGACGTTTAAGCGTTAGCGATTGGCAACTTGGCTAAGCACACAGCTGCGGACAACAAATGAATATTATTCTTAGGCGGCGGTAGCGGAGGCGGAGGCGGCAGCGGAGGCGGATTCTCAGAAGTGTACGCCGGAGACTCAAGTGCGGAGTCCGGGCCCGGATCTTTGTCACCCCGCACCCACCACGAGCATAGCTAGCGTGACGGGAAACGAGAACTTTGCATATCGCATAAACAAGTTAAATATAATTTAAAAACGCCCCGACATTCGTCAGAAAATGCGTTAGATAAGAAAAGTGTTGAACAATAGAATTGTTCATGTTTTACAGAACAAATTGTTCTACATCAAATCAAATGAAAGTTTTATTTGTAAAGATACAGTAATATACATAACATGGTCTGAACTCTAGGTAAAAGGTCCATGTATTCACCATTCAACTACGCATTATAAACATTAGGCGTATAAGCTGCGGTGACGTAAATCTTCTGGTTTTATTCCTCGATATACTCGTATAAGAAGGCAATCCTGATACTATGTGAGTTCAATATAAGAGGTGTACCGATAAAAAACTGGCAAATTCAAATGAAAAAATTCGGGTCAATACAAGGTGGTCCAAACCTTGACGTCAAAAAATTTTTTTTTAGATTCCTCACGTCATGTGCTATCAGAATATACCCCATGTATGTTAGCTATGTTAACCCCTTCGAAATCTATTTTTCCTAGCTCTTTTTTTTTATTCCCCACTGCACGATTTCGTGTTCTGCAGAAGTGACCTATATTTCTGGTTAATCTCCATGTTTTTTTTTTATATGGGGTATATTTAAAAAAAAACATGGAGATGATGTCTTGGGCGCAGTAATACTCTGTGAAAGGAATTATGTCACGTATTATGTGAAATTTTTTTCATTCTTTAATCAATTATTTAATCCTATACAAATCTTAGTCTCTTTGGCATAGTTTTATGATGAAGCAAAATCAGTGCCAAAACGTAAGAAGGATAGTATTTATAAGTCAAAGATATCTTAAGGAACACGGCAAGAATAGCCAGATATATTAACAACAGTCCCATAATTTAGAAAACTGCATACAAAAAAAGAAAAAAATATTTGGAAAAGATAGTTTGGAAGAGGTTTCGAAGAAGCTGTACTATGAGTACCTGAAATGTAGTAGTGACACAAAAGTACTACAGTCAGCTAAGTTGAGACTTCCTGGTTAATTTCCAAAGCATGAAATTATAGCTACCTAACTATATCGGTCCGAATTTTTCATTTGAATTTGCCAGTTTTTTATCGGTACACCTCTTATTATAGCTATAAACTTATTTTTAGGTTTATAAAATGTATAGTAGTGATATCTACCAGGGTTAATGTACCTATATTTATCTGCGAGGCTTTGTGGATATAGTACCTACCTACCCACACTAAGCGGTTATCAGTGCTCCATTCCGTACATGTTTCATTAAAATATTGCATACTTATGGCCTAACATGTCTCTTAGTTTTTTTAAAATTTAAGACACATAGGACATAAAAGCACCTATCATAAACACCGTAATAATCGTCATGTTAAGACCCAAATATCAAAACCCTGCCCGTCAACTTTATTGTTGTGTCTGGCATTGACGCCTCTACAATTTTAGTTTGGCAAACCAACCAGTAATTACAACGGCCTAATTATAGAAAAAAATAAAAGTTACTTTTCGCGCCAAATTTTATTCCTCCCTTTTCTATTGATAAATTGGTTTGCCGGAGATACGTTGCAATTCATTTACAAATACTGAAGCATACGGGCTTTTTCCATACGGGCTTTGGTCAACAACGTACGTCGAGCTTGTAATTAAGGCTCGGCCGATCCAATCGGCTTTTAGGGCTACATACAGGGGTCTTCAGGGGTGGCATTTAAATAGCTTTACGAGCGAGTAGAAAGCTAAGTACAAATATAAAAACATAAATTCAAATGTACATTAAGATAATAATAAATTTATAATAACATTGCAGAATAGGTGGTAAAATTTTCAATTATAGTCTTATTCGGCGTTACACATTTTTCCTTTTTTTGGGATTTGAATTTGGCGCATAAATAAACTTTCAGTCTAGAAAAGTTTTAAGTAAATTGGCTTAACACTTTCATGAGTGCTACGCGCTACGATCGTAGCCGCTCCCGTGATTTTTCCGCTTTGTAGCGATAATGGACCTCCCACAGAGAACTCCCCTTAGGAGTTCCCCGCGCTCAATGTGTTAAATTAAAATAAAAATAATGAGAAAAAATCTTTGAAAAATACATTTGTGAAGGGGTCCGGTGTCACGTGCCTTCCTTTCCCGAACAAACTCGAACTTTCAGTTACTATTATAAGTTAGGTATATGTAGACACAATTTTATTTTAACATGTTCATACAATATTAATAATACTTTAATAGGTTCAAATTATTTCAAAAAATTGATAAAACTTTGAGTCTTGGCAATAATAACCATCTAAAATTATTTTGAGTTTAAAACACATATTTAATAGGTTTTCTCCTTATCGTCCGTGAACAAAGAGACAAATGTAAAAAAAGTGTACGAGTAACTAAGCTTAGTTTAAGCTCGATTTCACCTAACTTTTATTCATAGAATAACGCTTACTCGCAGATACTAGTGTCAAATTACTACGGACATTTTGACATTACTATCCGAGAGTTAGCGTTATTCCTCGATAAGAGTTTAGTGAAATCGAGCATTTCTCGTACTGCCCCCGCCCCGTAAGCATAAACGTAGTAACTAGTTTTAAAATGTTTATTAAAACCAGAACATAATTAAATTTGCAGTTGAATAAAGTGAACTATTGATTGACCCTTCAAAACTAGTTACTGCGTTTATGCTTACGGGGGCAGCGTTGTACCGCTGTTATTCCAAAAGGTCACAGTTTTGAATCATTATGGGGTAAAATTGTAATGAAATAAAATCTTCAGCAGACGGTTTTGTTTAATACACAATCAATAAGTTATCGATACGTCCACCAATAATACATCATCGCAGTACTTATGCTCGAATGGTACCATCGGAATGTATCTAAATTACTCAAAGTTATCATGGATATGTTATTCTTGTACGAGTATTGATGGACTGATAGGAATACCTAATGATCCTGTATTGTTACTAGTCATATACAATACGTATCAATATTGACGAAGCGATTAAAACTTTCGAAGGACACTATGCTAGTTCTGTGAACTAAACTTTCCGTTTCTATCTTTTTTATATTGTGCACTGTATTTACCATAGATGGCTAGTAATATTTTGAAGCGTTAGGTAGTCATTTGAAATGTCTACTAATTATTATTATTTTATGCGATAAAAACTCCACGATTGATCCTAAGAAATATTTATAGTTCCAACGAAATATCGTGTCGAAATGTATAGCGTCATTTTGCGGAATTTTTCAAAGTGTTTTGGATTCGCTAGTTTCAATAAGTTCACATCTCGAATCTCGATATTCTCAATTCTTGTCAATATGAGTACAAAGTTGTGTGAACTTAGTATTTTTTTTGTTATTTTAAAGTTGCCGAATTTATAAGGCGGGAAAGAAATGTAAGGCGTGAAAAATGCCTCCCAATATTTTATAGAATCGAAAGACCTTGTGATTCTGAGTAGGAAAAACAAAAAACCTACTATACTAACAACTTTGAATTAAATGAACGGTTTATTGTATTCTAAGTACACAGGTACTTGCCATGTAATGTGCCAAAGACACCAAAAATAACGAATCACTGCCAACTACTTATCTAACCAAATGTATCTTTACAACGGTGATCTGAAATCATTGAATCAAATTCAAGTAGGTTAAGTAAAATAATTTATAAATAAGTAAGGTAGATAGCTGGTCTGTTCTATTACCGTAAGTATAACTTAGCTAAAGGTTCGGTTACTGCCATTTTATACAGAAATAGTCCATATTCAATTTGTATTCTACCGCCTAAGTATTTACTATCGACAGGTATCTAACTATTATAGCCAATACGCGAATGAAATTAGCTTTTGTTTTGCCGAATACATAAAATGACGACCTTACACCTTTAATACGTTCGCCCCCGGATATTGCTCCACTAAGTACTAATACTATTGCAGTCTAAATTATCTCATCAGAAACTATGCTGTCAATTTCAAAATGTTCGTATTTCTATGCCACAGCATGCTTAGCCAAGTTGGCAAATCGCTAACGCTTAATAGCGTATCGTAGTTTTTCCTCTCTGCCACTCTTTCATATTAGTGCGACATAGACAGTTAGCTGCCTTTCGTTTACGTTTGTCGATTAAGCGTTAGCGATTGGCAACTTGTCTAAGCACCCTGGTATAGAAATAAGAATTTTGTGGCATAGGAATAAGTTGATCTCGTATGTGTGTTGTATATTTTGTATAATCTCGTATCTGTGAGGTCGTGGAAGATATAGTACCTAAATAATAATAATAATAATAAATACTCTTTATTGTTCACCAGAAAATAAACAAATAAAACAACAGACAAAAGAAAACTAAAACAGTGGTAGACAACAGGCGGTCTTATCGCTAATAAGCGATCTCTTCCAGACAACCTTTGGGTAATGGAAACTATCACAATTACATTTAAGAAGTAAGCAAATCAAAACTGAGAACATAAAAATAATAAAAGCCAGGCTATAAACTTACATACATACATAGATATGTAAACATACGTACAATAAAATAATACAATATATATATATATAATATAATTACGATACAAGTGCGAAAAAAATTAAGTTCGAAACGAATGGAGATAAATTAAAGCACGACCGAAGGGAGGGCTTTAAATCGACACGAGTTACGAATTTCGTTTTCGCACCAGTATCGTACGACGTTTTTCAGTACATATGGCCCTTCGAAGATTTCGACCTGACGTAAAATGAACCATTTCTCACACTAGCACGTAAAAAAGTGACATCTGTTCTGAAAAGATTTTTATAATCACACGCATTATATCACCAGAGTCGAATGTGTTAACCGAGTCGAGAAACTCGAGAAAATCTTTGAACTTATGATGGTCGAGTTTTTTTTCTTTTATTATGATAACGTGTAATTTTTTCCGCAAACTTTTTATGAAAACTTGATTGTCATCATATGCACGACGATAATGATAAAATCCCGACCGTCATAAATATCTTCTAATTTGCAATAAAGTATAAGAAAAACCCTACAGAAATATCACCGATCCCATTTCTATTAACGTGAACAGATATTCAGTTATCCTACCCCTGTTTCAGTCATAATACCTACTAGTGTGTTCCCTTGCAAACATAGATTAATACCAACTTCTAGTTGTTACCAAAATAGACATCTTAGCTAGTTGATTCTGTGTTAAAATTATCAAATAATGTAAATAAATCTAGTCAGACTGATGTATTTATATAATAATTTTAACCGGAGCTTAAATTTGTAAATACAATATTATGTAGATATCGTCAGACCCTAGTCAATTTTTATTAAATGTTTTTATGACAATATTATTGTACTATGTACATAGCGAAGAATAAGTATCTATGTGAGAAACTAATTAATGTGAAATAAAATATTTATCGCATATATTGTTTCATTTTTTTTATGATTTTGGACTCTTCTATAACAATATGTATCGTGTGCAAATAAACGCCTTTACCAGTATTCGAACCCAGGTCCTCTAGCTTTCACTATCGCCTGGGCTCTCAGACATTGGTACCTATTTTGTCCAACTACGTAAAGCCAAAGTTTACAAGTTGTTGCGGCATTTTTTTTAACATAAAAATATATAGTGACATAAACACAAAGACACGTTTTGAAATGCAACTATGGCAAGTATAAGAAGCAATTATCAGCAACTCATTTTCGCATATAACTTTGTTACAAAACTTGCAGCAATAACTTAGATGCAGTGTGTTTAAGGCAAAAGTATTATAGCAAAATTCATCAATCTCTAACCTTGCACCCCGATTCATATTTCTAAGGTACAATTTTACTCATAGTTACCTACACCTATTATGTACCCATACCTACTCACCAAATAAAATTCAGAATTCATTTCCCATTATAAACTTTCATACAACTTACATAGACCTCCCATAAAAATTTCTCGCTAGAAATCGATTCCGATAACACTAAAATTCAACGTGCCGGAAAATATAAACGAGAATTTCCGATGTAAATCCAATAGGTTCGAAAAATAACGTTACAGGAACTCGGCTCCAATATGAGACATTCCGGGACAACGTTAGGATGTCGCAGATATTGCGTCGACCCCGGGTGCTGGGACACAGATTGCAAAGTTAAAATAACAGGATCTGATATATTCCTTTTGCAATACCTTTTACCTGCGACCGGGTTAAATTAAAGTTATAATATAGACTTTGTCCCGTAAAACCACCCATCCATTTTATTGACAAAAGCAACTATGGTCGACACTTTCAACTTGAGAGTACAGTTATTATTATTAAGAATCAACACCAATGTTCTCTTTTTTAAAGTTATTTTTTTATTATCGTGAGGAGTTTTTGTTTTAGTTTTTTACATTGTACGTTTAGGGTATGGTTTTAAGTGGTAAATAAAGTCTGTGTGTGCGAAAAATTTTGTCATTCGTTTTTTTATAAGTGCAGCTGCGGCTATCTGCTCTGTAGCCTACGAAAACCTGGAAAAAAATAAATAAAGCAATAAACTTTGCCCCTTAGGCATATCTTTTCAAGTCACAACTTATTTTCATATCAACTGTAATTTGTTAAATGGAAATATTAGAAGAATGAAGTGAATTTAATTTCAATGCGAACACTTTAATTATTACCATTCTCGGAAATAAAAAACCTAGATTCAGCCAGACCGCTACGAAACTAATTTCAATGGACAAATAACTCGTTATGTTATGCCTTTTGTGAATAGGAGTGACTCTAATTTATAGCCAGTCTACATCGACAAAATTAAAAGCCCGCGGGCTATCCACAGTGGTCGAAAATTGATATTTTTTGCGGAACTTTTTTCCAATGAAGTATTTCATAATCCGTTCGTCCAGTGGTCAGTGGGGTGGCAGGAGCTACCCACTCACAGAGCCATTCCACCCTACTCCTATCTACTCGAACACCCCCTGCCATGCACGTTTGTTCAGGAAAAACGCGCTCCAATAAAAACACGATCCGAGAGAACAGCGTGAATCGAAAATTAATTATAGCTTTGAATTAAGCCTTAATAGCATTTTTCAGGCTTTGTTCTTTTTTAACAAAGAAAATGTTGAAATTAATTCTGTTTCACATATTTTAACTTGACAATTTAATAAAAGTCGCCGGCGAACTTTTACATTCCTCAGATAAAAAATTATTCAAAGAAAGTTAAATATCTAATTAATACTAATTAAAACTAACAGTAACCCCTCGTATCTAAACTAAAACTAAATAACCCCATTCTGACCCTCCCCCACCCAAACGTGCCAAAAATGTTCCCTTGCTTCCTCAGAGTGTTAAGACATTATAACTATGTTGGTGGTTTAGTAGTTTTAGAACGCTTCAGAACTTGCTCAAAAATAAGCGTGTCAAAAGAACCACGTAAACTTACGTTTAATTATATCCTGACGTTTCGGGCATGATGATACACCCGTGGTCGCAGGCTGAATCAACCACGGGTGTAACGTCATGCCCGAAACGTCAGGATATACCTAATTAAGTTACTGCTTACTTATTGCGTATGTTTACACAATTAAGGCCCGTTTGTCTTTCAAATATGAATGATAATCGTAAAATTTTATATCAATACATATATCAAAAGAATGTTGTTTTATAAAATTCAATATTTTCCGAGATATTCATCATCATATCAGCCGAAAGACGTCCACTGCTGAACATATGGAAAAAATCATGAATAGAGTATACAAGCTTACATTAAAATAAAACAAATTTAAAGTAAGCTTGTTGTTGCCTATCCATACATGTTTTTCTGTATTTGTATTTTAATTAAGTATGTGGTGCACAATAAAGAATATTTGCTTACTTATTTACTTACTATTTCGGACATAATCGGCCCAGATGTTTTTCAATAACTACGGAACCCTACACTGAGTATCGATGGTCAGACATGCTCTCGGTCGGTTTTTAAATAAAGTTTTAGGGAACTATCCGCTGCTCACCAATTTGCGTGTGTTGTGTATTTTTCGTTGTTCACTAGGGTATACCTTGCCACTCGCAATCCTGTAACATCAGGATGAGTAATCAAGCCTTAACATAGCATAATATATTTACTTGTTTATCGATAAAAATAATGTAGTTATATTATAATATCTAAGATCATTTTAAGTACAGTATTATTAAGAATAAATACAAAATTTAGGATGTTTTCCTACTATACGGGGTGCTTTCAAATTAGCCGACCGCTTAGAGTTTGCATGCGCTCATAATAATGAACTAATTTCCTTATGGAGCTCATATTGAAATCTAAAAAAAACACTTATCACAAAAAGTTGATCAGCCGGTGAGCCTGCTTTCTATGGGTAAAGGCGATTTTTTTTCATGATTTCGATATGAGTCCTATGGAGAAAGTTGTTCGTTATTATGAGCACATGCATACCCTAAAGGGCCTAAAGTATCGGCAACTAATTTGAAAATACTTTATATTATACTGGGTGTTACATTAGTTGTGATACAAATTGTGAAAAACCTGTTAAGATGGTCTTTCTGAACAAGGTTTCCTATAGGACCTATATGAAAGTCGCAAAAAAAAACGGTTTTCATACAGATCGGTAAAGAAGTGTTCATGATTTTAAGTCTCGTTTCATTATTATGTAAACACATTTGTAAGAGATCAGTCTGAAAAATGTATACATATTAATGAACTCGAAATGTACTAGTCTTAAAAAAATAAAGATTTTCATATGGGTCCCGAAGGAAACCTTGTTCAGAAAGACCATCTTAACAGGTTTTTCACAGTATGTATCACGACTAATGTAACACCCGGTATATTTCCGAATTGAGACGGAAAATGTAATCGTAACTAATACCATTTCATTAGATGCACTTTTTTTTTTTTTTTCTTTCCCCCTCTGGCTTTACTCCTTGCTTGTTTCCACAGCAAGGTGAATTTGCCAATGTCAAAGTGATTGTTATTTTCCTTTTACGACGGACTTTCACACGTGAGGAGAACGAGTTTTTTTTTTTTTTGGTGAGAGGATAGTATTGGGATACCTAAAAACACACAATTTTATTGGAAACGTTTGGTATGAGCTGAAACTTTTTTAAAAGACAAGTAGTCATCCATGTTACCAGTTATGTTAAATTTATTTTCTGCCGAATTCCTTTTTTTAACTGCTGCAGTGCAGTCTGCATTCCACCAGGGAGGAGAGGGAATCTTGTTTCGGGCAGGCTTTTTTATAGGTATAAATTTATCAGCAGACTCCAAGATCAGGTTTTTAAAGTTTGGATAAGCCATACCGTCATCGTCAGTAAATATGTCTGGGCACCGATTTTTTAATTCAGACTCGATGTATGACGCATATTAAGGCCAATCGGCTAACTGGGTTTTATGTTTCAGGAGGGGTTCAGGTGCAGGAGAGGGGACTACAGATGATGGTTTGGTGATAACAATGGGGAAGTGGTCACTACCAAATGACTGGCGGAGAACTTGCCAAGACAGCAAGGAGGACAAATTAGGTGAATAGATAGATAAGTCTAGGACTGATTGTGGATTTTGACCAGGGTAAACTCTGTGAGTAGGGGTTCCATCATTGATCACTACAACATTCATGTCGTCAAATAAGTCGAGTAGGGATGATGAGAATGCATCTGAATGATATGAACCCCAGGAAATATTGTGGCAATTGAAGTCACCCAATATAAGGAGAGGAGGTGGGACAGCAGAGAGGATAGTTGTTAGCTCGTTTATAAGACCCTGGTCAGGATGAGGAATGTAGATGGAGATGAAATTAATGCCCATAACCTTAGCAGCTACGGCATTAATTGCATCCGAGTGTGACGGGAGAGGAATTTGGGAGAAGGGAAATGAATGTTTTATCAGCAAAGCGCATCCTGCTCGTCCGTCATTACGATCATCCCGGAGGCATGAGAAGCCCGGAATCCTAAAGAGGGCGCCGGGCCTCAACCATGTCTCCGAGATAGCCGCAACAGACACAGAATGTTTGTTGATTAAATGTATTATTTCGTTTTTTTTAGGTATAATACTTCGGCTATTCCATTGGAGAAAAGAAGCCAAAGAAGCCATTGGCGCAAAGACTTTCGACTAAGTGTATAAGGGTAGACGCAACGTTGTTCGGTAAGGAGTCAGACATTTTGGCAATGATATTTACTACTACTTTCATAAGTAGTTCTAGGAGGTTCTCATTAGGGGTAATTTTGTTTAGTAATTCGAATAGTGCGTGGCCGTTGGGCGTCTGGGAGCGTGGGGTTTGGGTGATGTTGTTATGGGCTTGTCTGTCGTATCCCGGGGAGAGTGGGGCTCTAGCCCGGGGAGCTTGGAAAGTGGTTTTTCGGTATGATGTATTGGGGGAGGATGGGTTGGAGGGGGGGTGATATGGAGACTGAGAGGCTCTAGTGAAATCTGGAGTGGGCTCAAACATTTCCTGGGCTACTACATCAGCATATGGTCTGCGGGCTGTTGTGAAGCGAGATGCAGCTTCTGCGTAGGAGACATTCTGCTCCGACATTGCCATTTTAATTGATTTCTGTCGCGCATATTCATTGCATTTTTTGTCAGTAGCAAAATGTCTGCCTGAGCAGAATATGCATGTTACATGCTCTGGGGCAACATTGCAGTCATCGCCGGGGTGTTTGGCTGCACATTTATAACATCTTGCATCTGACCTGCACTGGGATTGGATATGGCCAAACCTAAGACACTTTCTGCACTGTATTATTGGGAGTTGGTAGACTTCTACTGATAATGAAGTGTAGTACGCGAATATTTTTGTTGGTAGCACCTGTCCTTCAAAGGTGACCGCCACGGATTGGGTTGGAACCCAAGCCGGGGAGCCATCCTCTTGACGTACTTTACGTTGGAGACGTCGAGCCTTTAGGATCTTACCTCTACCCTCTTTTAGATCTGTCCCGTTTACTAAGTCTTCCATAGACCAATCAGTTGGCACTCCTCGGACCAGCCCCATCCGTGAGACATGGTACGAGGGAATGTCAGCTGAGAATTTATTTTTATCTAACATCGGGTGTTTTAGGAAAGTGTTGGCATCTACCGCAGTATTGAATGTAACCGATACCCTATTTCGTCCTACCGATTTAATACCATCCTTCATCACATTCTTTACGTTTGCCTGACAAAGTAGCAGGCCTACGTTAATTGGTTTTAGTGAGGCGTTGGAAGGGCTAGAGTTATCAGCTCTTGATACGTGAACTATGAATGGGCCATCATCATCATTGTTGTATACACGGGCCTTAGCTTCCGTTATCGGGTGTTTATACAAGTGTGGGTTACTTTCGATTTCCATTGTGTTATCACTATTAGTGGGAAGGTCAACTTTTACACTGCCGGATTGTGGGTTATGCTCGACAGAGGTAACACCAATACATTTTCCATCATTTGTGCTGGGATTGGCTGTATTAGCATTGCCTGACTGGTTGTCATTAGTGTCTAGAATAATTTTTTTGGGGAAAGGTCCTAACTTGGACGGTGTCAGAATCAGATTTCGTTTGCGAGGTACTTTATTAGTATTCTGACTATTCTGATCTATACTTCTAACACCGTCCTCGTCAGGAGGTTTCTCCTTCTCATTTCCGTCCATTTCTGCCCTAAGAAACTATTGTTAATATATTAAACTTTCACCAAATAAGGATTTGTATTATTTCGGGAAGTAACCTCAAACTACAACTCACTCAACGCGCTACTCCTCCGAATCAATATCTACCTAGATGCACTTGGCCGTGTGGTGACGGCAGTAAGAATACATGTGTCACCACCCCAACTCTTCCTGCGGGTGTCGTAAGAGTCGACTGAGGGATTGAGGTGTCAATGACCATTCTTTGATAAAAGATTGATGATGGGCAGCAGCGTCATCGTAGTGGACACATAACTGCGATCGCCAATCCGCTTGCCCAGCGTGGTGATTATGGGCATTTACCTCCTAATGCGTCTATACGCATAGTTAATAGGAGAGGCCTACGTCCAACAGTGGACTAACATAGGCTGATGATGATGATGATGAGATGCACTTACATAACCTGGGGTTAACCAACTAACCCCGAATTACAAAATTAAATATAATTATGCATTTTTGACGCTTTTAACCGTTAAATCTCAGATTAGTGGCTTAAGCCTAGATGTTGCAAGTGGATCTTAGTCTTTCTAAAAATGCAAATTCATCGGCATAATAGGTATGTGGACGGCGAAGGGTTAAGGCTATGGACATGTCAAGAGAAATCCTGATGTATATTATTTGCTCTACTTACTTAGAGATTTACTGGTTTAGGTTAGTTGTGTAGTTTACAGAGCTGACCTAAAATTCGCTACACAAAATTTCAATCAGTAACACACAAATTATGGCGTTAAATTTATTTTCTTAACGGTCTTAAACTATGTACTATCAACAAAAAATGTGGCTTCTTCGACTCTATTCAGTGGCAATAAAATCGAAAAGTGGTAGACTAAATTCTTTGTTGACTGTACAATTTTCTCGCAATCGCTCCAAGTAAAAATGAGTATAGGTACATTATATGTATGCCCTTCACTGTACTTACGCTGCTTACGCATACAGTACCTATAGGTACATGTAGATACATATACCCCAAATCCAACTCGATACTCCAATATATTTCTTGGAAAAGGGTCACGTTCGTCACAAGTTACGAAACTTTGTTACGTAAGAAAATATTGACGCCTCACCACCGCCTTGAATTATACTGTCACTACAAAATATATAGAACCTAATATGGTTCGAATCCCGGCGAGGGCATTATTTGTATATTATGAGCACTTGTAATTCCTAAAGCTTAAGGTATAACTGTAATTATGGTGTTGTTTTTAGCTAACATCCTGTACTAACAAATAATTCAACACCAAAAACCTATCTTAACGATCTAGTTTTCATTCAAATTTAAATGAATTGAAAAATGAAGGTGAATTTGTTACTATTTTTCATTTTTTTATATTTTTTTAGGCCTTGTAGTTGAAATAGTTGAGTCAAATGATTAGCTTAATTAGTTTGCTTATCAAATAAGCTCTCTAACTGTAACGAGATTTTTTTTCGCAAGATATGGCCGATAACAAACGTATAATTCCAGAAATACCTCATGCACCCGCATTCGTCTATTTGAAATTTTAAAATTGTCGCCATTTAATTAGCGTTGGCACAAAAAAATATGCATGGTTATTTTATCGAGGAAATTGATTGTAGTTTAAGCCCTTAAAAGCTCCGACACCGCTGACCAAACAGTCTGTATATTGTTGCTTGGTACCGACATCACAAGCCTTAATTGAGCTTACCGTAGGGCTAGGGGCCAGGTCGATTTGTGTAAAATGTAAAATGTCCCATGATATTTATTTATTAATATTGTGGCTTGGATTCTAATGTGTACGCTGCCATCACTTCTGGTATGCTACAAAATAAAATAAAAGGCCTTGTGGTTACAAAGCTGTCATATATATCACAAAATAGAGGAAATTCATTCCATATTTGTGATTATGACTGTTGAAAATCTCTTAAGTAGGTAGGTACATACGCCAGTTTTGAATCAAGATTGCGGATAACTGACATTATAGAAAAGGAGTTACAGTATTTGAATGTTTTGCTTATTTGGCGATGGACTAAACTATTTACTTATATTTTACGTGAAAGCATTATGAATATAGTTGTCTTGATTAACTTTTGTATTAGATAAGTAAATATGCTCAAGAGGTTAAACTGAAGTGATGTTTTTTAGGAAATATGTTCTCGTCAAAAATTTTCGCCATTAACATATTTTTAAGTTTGCTATTATTACCATGGTAAATGAATAATAATCTATGTCAATATACAGGGTGGAAAGGGACGACGTTCCTTCCCGCTACCGACCGAGTCTACCAACCATTACGATGAACTTTCACTATGGGACCAACATCGAAAGCGTACATGGAAAATTGGCTTTTCGATACTATTGAACTCTAATCACTCACTTTGTATGAGGGATTAATTTTTTTTTATATTTTTATTTTGGTACGATACTGAAAGTTCATCGTAATGGTTGGTAGACTCCGTCGGTAGCGGAAAGGAACGTCGTCTCTTTCCACCCTGTATAATTATACATAGGGTCGCGGTTTTCTTGATGTCTTAATCAGTTAGCACCAGGGCTCGGATACCGGTTTATACCTACTCCATACAAAAGAACGGTTCGAATTTCGTTCTTTTTTTGTTCTTCGGTATATCAATTCTTTGTTAATGGAGTAACTTAAAAATACAACGTTGGCAATTTCATAACATTTTGAGTACTACATAAAGAATATAAAACATTTTAAATATTGGGATATTTCGAGGTTCTCGAAAAAAACCGGTTCCGAGCCTTGGTTAGCACAGTGTCAAAAAGGTGTATTAAAAATTCTTATAAGATGTTTTATCAAGAAAGTATATTACTTACTCGTTCAGAGAATTTAATTTAATACGGCTTAATATGACATGTTTATTAATAAAAAGCGTTCAAGAATATCGCATCAGGTTGGGGAATACTCAGTGGAGGGCTCCGTACCTAATTATTGGTCTTTCGTCGTAATATACATTTTTGAGATAAGTGGGACCTTTTAGTTCAACATGACACAGTGATTAAAGTAGGGGCATCGAAAGAAGTCGTTTTTGACAGCTGACAATAGTGTTGTGAAACGCTCGATTTTACCGTCGTAAACCTACAGCGATCCACTCCCAACCCACGTTGGCAAACTTGCGTGCTAGCTCAGAGTGCAATGTAGGTATGCCAAATAGAGAAATGCCCTATATACAGTATATAAACTCACTAAAACCATTTATTAAGAGAGCACATCTAGGTGACAAATAACATAGTGGTGCATAAATTATTATTCTACAAAAAATAAAATTATACGTGATTTTATAACAATTTTCACATTTATCTGGTTGTCAAGTTCAACAGTCTGTAAAGCCGCGTATCCACCGGGCACACGGGCTCGCGAGGACCTGTCGAAACCATAACAAACTTTTAGAAAATATGTGCGTACCTACTATTATAGCAATTATTCGTACCTCCATAAAAAAAGGTTTACTTATTTATTTGGATTGACGTATCGTTAAATTGCAGCAACAGTAGTAACATCACTATTCCGTACAGGCAACAATGAAGTTTGACATTTGCTCCATTATACTAACTGTGAACATTATACAGAACTTCATGTGCAAACAAACATCAAAAACGACTTCTTTCGATGCCCCTACTTTATATTACCTTGGTCATTAAAATCTAGTGGATTCAATGTTCACAGAACCTGCATTATTTTAATAAGGATTTCTTTAGCAACACCGACTTCAAAAACTTAACTAATCGTCTTGAAAATAGTTTGCCCGGAAGTTGGCGAAAAATTGTTTGCTATTTGTTTTGGGGACGGGTTAAAATTCATATTTTTTAGAATTTTACTCGTACCTACCTCAATGTTTAGCTAAATATTACACTGTAAACAGTATCAAAAAATGGTTCTCGACGTCCCATCACATAAGACCTGATATATTATACGCTCGATAAAAAAATCATTTATCTGGAAAGTATGTCAAAAAAACTTTCTGCTTATTCATAATATGCACATACAAAATAACAGATTTATAGGGCTAGAAATCGCTGAGCTAATCCACAACTACACGTTACACAGACAGACGTCATGGTGATACTGCCAGGGATTCGGCTTTTCCCTGTTGACTATGGAATCCTAGAAATATGTGCACGGCTAAAATTGCAGTTAGTTATATAAGCTTCCACGAAGCGCCTCCCTATTTATTATTCACAACGAGACTGATATTCTACTAGTTCCTTTATTAAATCATAAGCAATCTCGTATCGATTTTCTATTCTAAGAACATTCTGGGTCTATATCGCTGATACCATTTTTCCAATATCGCCATATTGCGAAATAGGCAAAAAGTTTGCTTACGATGCTATGTGCCGTGCTGAGTTCGAGCGGCTAGGTGTCACCGAAAACGTGTGAACTATACAGGGTGCTCGCGAGGAAACCGAAAGATTTTAATTATGCATTCTAGACATCAAAATAAATAAAAAATATTATGAGACCTAATGTCAAATAAAAAAATAAATAAAAATAACATTTTTTTTTAGACTTCTTGAATACTTTTTAAGATTTCCAATACTTTTTATCATAACAACAATTTGTTAAAATTATTTTTTTTAGGAACATGTTTTTTTCGTCAAGTCTATTCTTATTTTTTGATTGTCAGGCAAAACACATTGTACTCAAAAAGAAGTTTTATGACGAGCTACGTCGAAAAACTTTTTTCGAAAAAAAGTTAATTATCTCTGGAACCAAGCCGAATCCAGGAAATTTTATATAACATTAAATATGCTCAGGAATTCAGCATTAAAATCTTGCGGTTTCCTCGCGAGCACCCTATACATAAGAAAGAGGCTACCACGATCTAATAAACGAGATTCAGTTTAGGTTCGGTTTGTCAGTTTTTGACAGTTATTCTATGAAACTGACACATCGCGATTCAGTTTAGGTCCTAAACCGAATCGCATTAGTAGATAAGAGCGTGGTAGCCCCCCGGGAGCTCATAGCACCATAACGCCCTATCAACACAGCCGCGTTCCGGTGTTTATGGCCTTATTCGCTTTGATGTTTTGATGGTTTCAGCTACTAGGGCTTTACCAAACTTGAATATCCTGATTCAGGATAGTTTAGGTAAGTAATTGGGAAAACTTTCAACACAGGCTAGTGAAAGGTTAGGTACGTTTTACTTACCTTAGTAAATATCTTGACACTCTTGATGAAATTAAATGACAAACTAAAAATGCAATGAAGTTCTTAAGATTCGCAAATTAAAATGCCTGCTACTGCTATTATCAAACCGGAATCAGAAAGGGATTCGAAAGTAATGTTCACACAACAAATGACAAAACATTTACCAAGAAAAGAGTTGTTTATAGATGTAGTGAGTAATTAATTATTTTTTTCTCTGTAAGCTTCTGCACTTAAACTATGAATAGGTATATGAATATAACTATGAATAAGTATATCCTAGATTGACTTATACACTGTTGGATAATAACATAAAGTTAGAATCCGCGCTAGCGCTGATAATAATTGTTTCCTAATCCTGTCATTTTGACGTGAATGTTTTTACAAAAGCGACTGTCATCTGATCTTCCAAGAGTATGGGAAACCTAATCCTAATTGAGATTTTCACCGGAGAGCGATTTAACGGGCAGGTACTACAATTCACATTTTGTTCACAAAGCTAAAACACATTAGTACAAACTGGCGATTGAACCCGCGACTACGTGGCAGCACTTTGGCTACCAAAGCTCAAAAATATCAAAAGGAACAAATACTTAAATAGGAGAATTAAAGCGTAATAAATTGTATTACTTAAATATAAATTAACTTTTGTGCCCGTAGGTTTCTTATAGCTACCGGAAAATGTTGCAAATTGAGAATGGTCCAACCACGGAAATTCAATCAGGATTAAGAGCCTAATTTAAATTAAGTAAATGAATCAATCAGTATGTAAATTGGTGGGATTGGAATTTTTAATTAACTTTTCCTGGAAGTGATTTATTCAGAGTAACGTAGTTGCAGAATCCTGGAGGCAGCAGGATAGAATTGCCTAATTTTGAACTGTAATCAATTAATCTGATCATTTAACTAATAGGTCGATTTGTGTAAGATGTCCCAAGATATTTATTTATTTATTTTATATAGTAGCAGCCCATTTATCGCTATACGCTACCTACATGTTAAAATATACTTACTGTCAATAAGGATTATGAATATCGTCATGCAAAGGTATTTCTTTGAATCAGTATATGGTTACTTCGTAGGTACTCGGTACATAATCTCGTTTACTAGGTATATTCGTTTGGCTTCTTTATTTAGTTGACAAAAAGATGATTTTCGTTAATCGTGTATTGAAATGAGTTCCACATAAGCTGTAAACATATTTATTTTCGATAAACATCTAAAAAAGGAACAACAATTTTCATCTCTACATTTGCAATGTGTCTACATCAAATGTATCGTAAAGCTCGCGTGTAAGCATTGTGTGCGTTCTAAGGTAGAAGCGGCGCTCGCGTCGGTGTCCTCGACAACCAGACTACCTGCAGTAGCCCTCTCCTTGCAGAAACAACCTGAAAGCCTCCGCAATCTTACACGGTTGTTCTTCAAGAACCATCCCGACATCAGAAATATTCAACCATGAAGTTTTAGATGGCTCCAACCGACCGTTGAATGTAACCGTGTCGTCCACATGTGGCGACAATGCTCCTGTCATGTTCAGAACGGGCACTTTGATTGTATTCGTATCGCGCGCTATTCCCAAATCGGTGCGCCGTAGGTAAGCGTCAATAAACATGGACAGGTTGATCGGGTTCACATGAGAGAAGCAATCTTTATATACGTGCGCTAAATCATGGTTGCGATCCTCGGTGCTGCGCCCGAAATGATGCCACATGAGGTAATCCAGTGCGCCTTGAGTCATCCCGCTGGATCGAAGCTGTCTCGTGTTAATCTTCTGGTAAAGCCACTCCGTCCATCCCGCTTGGGTAGACGTGCAATTGATCAAGGCGAGTGCATCTACTTTCTGAGGACTGACCAAAGCATAGCGGGCTAAAATATTCGCACCGGCTCCTACCCCAAAACCGATGAAGGACCTTATACCGAAATGGCCCAGAACGAAATCGATCTGTGATGCAAGTTCATCTATGGTGGGATAGGTGTAGTCTTCAGGCAGCGGCGAAGCCCCTTCTTCTTGGCCGGGTGCATTGACATGGTAAATGCAGAACTGTTCAAGAATGGGTCTCATGTCCACGAAGTTGAAAAACGCCTGGAAGTTCGCTGCGTAGTTGAGGCCAAGGTCATGGTAGGTGAGTATGGCGCGCTTGGATCGGTCTCCCCTCACGGCCACCAGCAAGTCTCCGCGGGACGTCCTCACCCGCTCCTCCACGCATGCGCCGTCGCTCTGCAATCGCCGGTCTGATGGAAAATGAAGCTGGACGCTTTTCAGATCATCATCCAGGTTGTCCGAAGACATCATGTTGAGAAGAGCGATGTTCTCGTGTTTCGTCGTTGTCGGCATTTTTTATTTTTCAAATAATATCAAGGCAGTATTTTAGCTTGCGAGTCGATCAACTTCTTCACTTGACTGCGGTGAAATGACAGGTTTCTGTCACTTAATTAGTGTTAATTGCCACAATCCTATTAGCTGGCGATCCTTGTAAACATGCGGTAACTACAAACATATTTATAACTATACCATAAAATAATCCGTTTAAACGTTTTCTTCGTTATTTGTCACTAAATCACTGTATTATCACTCATAGTTTCAATTATTTCGGCAGTTTTTAACGAGGATGAGGTATTTTGTTGAGCCAGGCGCAGGAAATGGTCAATAATGTGACGGCCGGACCGACGTGAATCCCAGTTAGTGGTCTCTTCGGCACTGCTCGGCCGTTTCCGCCCCCACTCGGCTCTAAACAACCTCGGTTGGTTCACGCCCACCGCGCATGTGCCAGACCGCGCGTCGATGTTTTTTTGTTGTATTATAATTTTAAAACTTTCTTTACAAAATGTGTTATCACGTACACATTTAATATTGTATAACACTTCAATTAAATGTAGTGTTAACTCCAAAGATACTTACAATGGTTCCTAAAATAAAACATCTTTGTTTTAACAAGCTTTAAAGACGTGCCATCTAGCTTGTTTCTTGTGAACTCTAATAGAACGACTCACAAATCCCGGTTGAGATAGATGGCGCCTCACTTGGCGTAGGTGAAATTAAAAGTTCGATAGAGTATTTTAGAATGTGAGTTGATGAGTTTGATGACCAGTGGTCGGATATCCCGGTGCAACAAGGGGTGAATGACCTCAAACATTATACTAATATGGATATACCACGGGATTCCACAAAATTACATCCAGTAAAGTTTAGTAATATTTTGTAACGCAAAATAAGTGCATGTACATACAAGCGTTTATTATTATGCGATTTCGACAATTATTTTAAAAGATAGGTTATACATTTTGTTTAATATTGACCTTACTACTACTACTACCAAATAGCCTTTTGGTATGAATATTCTTAAATAAAAGAGTTTAGCTTTAAAAATAGAAGCTTTTTACTAAGGCACAATAGGTTCCACTTCTAGAAATTTTGAACGTAAAGAAAACAGAAATATCATATTATACACGATTACCTATTTAAATCCGTGATCAGGATTAAAACAATATCCGTACCCAGCCTAAATTAAACATTTTAGGTGAGGTCTCCCGCAGATACTTAAAAATTTTATTAATTTAAGGTTAAAGAAAAATTGTATCCAATAACCACTGAATGGTACATGGTCTTCCTGAGAGGTCATCAATTACTAAGTTAGAAAAAATGTACCTGGTTACGGATTAAACATCCTCGTGTATGTAACATAAAATCAAACATTTTTAAGCATGAAGACTTGACACACCTATGCAGACACATTAGAGTAAATATATGTATTTTATGAAAGAATTATGGCTTACTAGGTTCTATAAAGTTAAAATAGCATATAATTATTTTCTCTAGATTCTCTATTTTCAATCGATTCCTTTTCACATCTAAAATCCATTTGTACGCCGAAAAAGTCCTTTCCACTTCTACGGATGTCAGTGGAGCAAATTTGTAAAGAGACACTTCATCAGATGCGGTATTATTTGAAATTTAATAGAGAATATAATAAATTAAGGTGAAGAATATTCAATACTTTTGTAAAGAGGCGTTTTCACAAACCGTTGTTCAAAACACTTTTTTTTAATTCGGACAAGTTTGGGATTGTTCGACTTAGGATCACGAGCTCTTTCAATCCTACTAGGAGAAAAAAAGTGTCCAAAAATGTTTTTTTTTTCATTACGCTATCGTTTTTATAGACTTTGTATGGCGATAGCGTAATGAAAGAAATTAAAAATGTACGAAAATTGTGGGACAGTTTTTTTCACCTATCAGAATTAAACAAGCTCGTGATCCTGAGTCGAACAAGCCCAAACTTGTCCGAATTAAAAAAAAGTGTTTTGAACAACGGTTTGTGAAAACGCCCAAAGATTTCGTTTATGTTCGCAATTTGAGCTGCCTTTTTAAGTATACCTATCAGATCTATATATTTTTTTTTTTCAAACTAAACCCGGGAATTTAGGTCATATCCATATTAACTTTTCTACTTGGTATCCCCTGGTGTTGCACCGGGATATCCGACCACTGTTGATGACATAACAATTATTATGGATTCTTTGTCCTTTCTTTGCTTCATATAGATGTAAAGAAATTGAAGTAGATAAGTTAAGTTTGATTGTAATGAATAACGAATAGTGCAATACCGCGTAAATAACAAATTCAATTAACCCTTCGTATGCCTTGTCCCGTATCCGTCCCAAGCAATGGACTTTATGTTATAAACATCAAGGTCATAAATGCAATACCATTTTTTGACAGCGGCATACGAAAGGTGGCCAATTTGAGTGTCAAATTGTTTGATATTTGAACTCTATCTGCTTTGGTAGTTACGCGGTATTGCACTATCCCCGACGATAAGCTCTTTTTAGGCCCTGTTTAATAGAACTATAAAATAAAACATAGTAGATTTCCACCCTGTAGCGTGACTGGATATCATGAAACACAACGTTAATTAAGTTAACGTAAAAGTATGTAGGTTCAGGGTCAGATTGGAAGATACATACTTGGCATAGGCACTCCATAGTCAAGGGGCATGTGCCTAGTGATGTCACAAATAGATGCTAATATTGCATAACAAATACAAATAAGGTTTATTAATGATGTGTGTTGGCCTTCGACGTCTGGGTCCTTGGTTTAGTAGGTATTAACAGGAGTATTTTGTTTATTTGGGTGCTGACCGTGTGGGGGTGACCGTAGCCACGAACCGAAAGGGGTTGCTTGTAGTTATTTACATAGTTCCATCTTATAGGAGTACGTAAAACTTTATCCGTATCGGTATAATTTTTACGATAAAATGTTTGGGTAACATTTATTATGTTTTAGAAGTAATACAAATAAGGTTTATTAATTTAGAGTTTTGCCTAGTGTGACTTCGCTTCGGCAAAATTGTTTTGCGTCTCGTGCTTAGAATCCTTCGCTTGCTCGGATTTCAATTCTAGCACGCGCCAAACAACGACATTGCAGCCTTGCATAACCTCGTAATGCCCGTCATACGTACTCAGTTTGAGCTGTTGAAATTTAAACCGAATGAATTTGAAAATATAGTTGCTTTTGGTTTTATTCTACATTTTACCTAGAAGAAAAGAATTTGGAGTGTTAAGTACTTGAACCTAAATAGGCATTTCATTCAATATTTATTATCCTTTAGAAACCACAACGGACAGGGCGAGAATAACATTACAAATATCTCTGTAGTTCTCGTTTACCCTCTGAAACGAAAGCTGGGAACTAATCTAGTGTAAGGGTACCTTTTCAACGGTAATTTTCGCAGTAATCGCGTATTTGCAGATATTAAATGGTCGTAAATTGCAATGAGCCTAATTAATGGCTGCGTTTGGTCCGATTTAGCGTTAATGGGATCTCCCGTGTAATTACAAAAACAGCTACCTACTGTTTATCCACGGTATGTTTATTGCGGAACATTCGTTCACTTTGTACCCAAACTGACGACATCAAAATTAAGAGATTTTTGTAGAAAAATGTAATAAAATAATGAACATGAATAAAAATTACTTACTCTTTTTGCATTCAGAATCGTGATAATTTCCGGTCTACGTTAAAAAAACACAAACGCTTGTAATTTACGTAGTAACCGATTGAATAAATTGATTGTATATCAGATAGTTCCAATCCCTGTTCAGGGTACATATAATCAAAACCTTGTCCACATCGAAGAAAACGTCTTATCTATTTTGTATGAAAATATTTATTTTTATGTTCTTATACCTTCTTATGTTTAAACAGTATACAGTCATGTCTTATAATATGCAAAAGCTAATTACTTTTGCGATCATTTGATTATCAACGCGTAGAAGTATAATTTTCTGATGTTTATTTCAGTGTCATTGAAAGAGTTATTAATAGGGCTGTAAATAATTAGGCATTAAAGCACTCATTTATTAATTGTCTCTCAATATGCAGCGCAGCAATCACATGAAATAAATTACACCCAATTGATACATAATTGAGCAAAGCAGCCAGTGTTCAAGTTAATATTTAAAAAAGGTCAGTGAACCTTGAAGCCACTGCCTAAAAATCGATTAATATTTATATGGAATAGTGCAATTTTCACTTGTGTGTAACCATTAATTGTGATATCATGCGACAGCAGGACACGCTAATGCATAGCAAATGTTTTACAAAATAAAGTAAACTGACAAACTATAATCCGTCAAACCAACTTTGGCAATAGCAGTAGGAACAAATCGTGCATCTCTTTTTTTGAGTCAATAACATTAGGGTAAGAAGGAGACGGTATGATTCTCTCTGCCTGTGCCTCAAGTGAATAAAACCCTAGACAAACTATCTATCTTGTTAATTGTGTTTGATGAATATTATGTACGGGTCATTCTTCGAAAATATGTCTGCGGTCTTATTCATCTGTCCTTTACAAAATGTATGAAAAAGACAGAGGAATAAAACGCAAACGCAGACATAATTTCCAAGAATTACACGTACCTGACAATTTGTGTTAAATGAATATAAGCTAAACATAATGACAGGAGGTAAGCCGTTCTTCAGCAGAACAATTGTACCTATCTCTTGAGTTTGTATTCTATGTCTTGAGTTTTCATTGATGTCTGTCCACCTATGTGCCGGCGCGGATCCAGGACTTCGTTCAGGGGGGGGGGGTATTGCCCTATGATTTTATACTTAAAACAGCACCTAGGTATACTTAAGTCCTAGGCATACTTAGGTATGCAAAGATCCGCGCCTGCCTATGTGCCGAAAATCTTGTAAATACTATAATAGTGTTCTTATTTGCACATAATTGAGTAAGGGAAAGGTAACAATTTCAAGAAATTAGGTGATTGTAAATTAGATGGCAGGATGATTTGGACTAATCCCACAAAATCGGGAACGATGGAGATCTAGAGAAGAGGCCTTTGCCCAGCAGTGCGACACCGATATAGGCTAGGAAAAAAGGTGACTGTATATTCAAATAGTACATTACTATAGAGGACGGGAAACGAAGGGTTACAGGCCAAGTAGATATATCTGGCCGAAGGAACTGAGGCCAGATAGGAATACGCGGCCTGTAACCCTGTTTCTCGCCGAGATTTGTATAGTGCTTTTCTCAAACTTGCCAAGAAATAAAACTAACTGATTTCGCCGAACCATACTATTTGATTTGTAAATAAACCAATCCAGTATCGTACAACATTAAAAAAAAAACATTCGCGCCTAACTTTTTTTTTTTAATCTGTTTTAGGTATCCTTTTACCTGGTGGTATAGACATTAGTTCTTAGGTTTTTTTTTTTTCTGTGCTGAATGTCAAGACATAGTGTCACAATTTGACGTTTCAAAACAAAAGACAGTTTGTTTGCAGTCCTAGGTGGGAAATAAATACATGAAATCTCTTTACATATCATCTTAGCATATGCCACCGGATACATAGTATTTCCGGGTTTAATTTAAAGTAAGTAACATCAACATTCCGTAGCAAGTTTGAGAAAAGGTATGTTACTATAGTTGTTTTACTTGTGTCCATGGTTACCCCAACTAGCAAAATTTCGTCATATAATCGTCGCGGAAACGTAACATATTCAGACTTTTAGCTTATGAAATTGGTCATAAAAACGTAATAAATACGTTTATATAACGCGATTTGGGCCCATATTACTCAGCTTTTTAGCCATATAAAAGCCATTTAACTGAAACTGCCACCACTTATTAGTCATATAATAATCATCGCCATGACCACTTTATAGCTAACTAGCTGTATAATAGCGACTTATACAGCTTTTATATGACTTTTAATCATATAAGAGCCATATAACCGTTGAGTTAGTTATTTAGTGATCATATAATTGCTACTTATATGCCAAATTTGTGGAATAAAAGTGTCTAGCGAAACTAAACAGAAGACGGATTGACAACTTGCTCGTGCATATAATTTTGTTAGTGCTAGCTGGTGTAAACAAAATTAAATCACTTAATGCCGTTGAGTATGTTTTGACAGAGCTATCTAAGTAATATATGACCATGTTATAATTGGCATTATAAATTCTACCCAATGCTGAAAATGTATTGCGAATATCACTTTACTGATAAAGTATACTATATTTAGTAGTAAATAATGAACGCGCCACTTTAATTATTAGTTATTACAATAAAAATTAAATAAATATTTTTAATTATTACGAAGGAAACTACTATATGACATGTATACGATTAACATATCATATAACTGCTTCGTATTAGTTCTTATATAGCAAGTTTAGTGGTTTAGGCGCCATGACACCTACAGGTAGATACGTTAATCATATAAAAGTAACAGCTGAAACCAAAAAGTTCTATAATAGCTATTATTTTTCCATTTACTCGAGCATAGGTCATATAAGATGTAATTATTCGACAAATAGTCAAGTAAGCGTCATGTAAAAGCAGGTTACTCAGCATTAATCTTATATGACTCTTTAGTCATAAAAGATGTCGAGATGCTGAATAAAACACTTCTATAAAACAAGATATATAATTAGCTGTTATATGACTTCATTCACAATAGTCATATAATAGCAACTGCGTTACGTTTACTCGACTTTTTCTCACAAGTCATAAGTCAGCCATATAAGTTATTGCTACTCGGCAAAAAAGTCATATAAGCGTTTTATAAATGTGTCTTTTTCAGCAACTTCTTATATGACTCTTAAGTCATATAAGAAAGTCGTATAAACGTGTATATGACATCTTATACGACTATTATGCTATTGCTGTATAAGTTGGCTTTATACGACAGGTACTGTGTAATTTGCGTTTATATGACTTTTATACGACATATTGCTGTATAAGCTGGCTTTATACGATAGGTACTGTGTAATTCGCGTTTATATGACTTTTATACGACTTATTAGCTGAGTAAGCTCGATGTTATATGACTGTTTTGCTAGTTGGGACGTTCTCCTGGGTCATCCTAAAAATCACAGTTGAATTACATAAAAAAATAACAAAACTTTGAATTTTTGACAGTACTTGGCCCTTACAAGGGCTTACCAACTAATCATGACAGTAGAGCTTGCAGGATATTTTCGTCTCACGAACTATTCAATTGTCATCCCCTGGATGATGTGACATGATAACAACAAAAAAGTGACTGACCCAGTTATAGTTATAGTTATTATGACTAATCCGTTATTAATCGTACCAAGTATCTTACTTTTTTAACTATGTTCAAAACAGTAAGTGTACGTTAATACCATTGCGGCAGTTGTTGCACCCAGCTGTGTGGAATACCCGTAGGGTGAAATCATTCAAGTTGAAATATATACAGTTGTCAGATCAGTTACATGGAAACTACAATTAAAAGCAACAGTAACTAAAGTGAACCAATTATTATGTGCCAATAAAGCATCTCTAGTGCACGTTCTACGAGTGAAACGATCAATGGATTATCCTTAACTTTTCCACAAATCGACATTCAATCTGACAATTTTGTGTATAGTTTCATCATAGTTCATAGAGCTTAGATACCGACAAAGTAATGATTTACGTGCACATAGTAACATTGTGTTTAAGCGCGTCGCTAACAAAAGTTGTAAGTGCTAAAGTTTTATATTACGTGCGCTAATACTCTTTACCCCCTTATTTATAAAGGTCTCCTTACTTAACAAGCCGATAAGTATTACTTGTTCCTTTCAATATTTATTCGTATAAGAATATACATTTTAAGTCACAAACAATACCAAAAGTACTAGTCAAATAACCCGCCCCGTGTCATCCCTGGCGCAAAAGTGCCCATCACATTTGTTCCTTTTGGTCTTATCAAAATGTGTATAAGATCGAAAGGGACAAACAATATCGGCTTGCTAACTTAGGAGACGGTTATGAATAAGAGAGTTATTTGCCACTTGTGCTTTTATGAGTCGTTAAATCGTTTTTCTGCCACGAATTTATGTGATTTGTAGGTAGGCGAACCGCCACACTTTCGCATACTCGCTCCAGAGTTTGTGTGCCCTAAAGATGACGAGGCGGGTCCAGAGAAAACTGACAACACCATTATTACGTAAGTTTCCTGACCAACATCGCCAATTATAACTGCAAAAGAAATCACGAATGTCAGTGAGATTCACCAAATGCTGCCTCAAGGTGCATTTACTGACTGAATATACAAACGATACTCCTCCTGGAGTATGTGTGGCTGCTCCCGCGTTTCCGCTACTGCAGCTGTGGCCGGGTCGCATCCCACAAGGGTGGGACGGTCGTTGCACCGTCATTTGGGGACGGTGTTGAGAGGCTGTTGAAGGAAGATTTGCCATGGGCATGGCGAGAGAGAAAAATGATTTTGGTGATGATGATGCGGTAAAGGCAAGTTAAGGCAAGGCAAAGTTCGATCTGAGAGAGATCTGAAAAGGAAGACAGATGGAGAGAGAGAGAGGCTGGTGCTCGATGCTCGATGCGCGGCTGTCGGCGCGTCGCTAACGGCAGAGCTGGCTCGTCGTTGAGAGTCTGCTGCTAGAGAGGAGAGAAAATGGTGACCCAGCGGGGGCACCCGGGCAGGGCCCCGCTGGGTCGAGAGAGAGAGCTGCTGGTGTCAGTCGTCTGGCGGCTGGTGGAGCAACGCTCGGGGGAGATCCCGAGCGTTGAAGTCAGGTGGCCTGACATAGTGGGGCGCAATGCCCTGGAGATGTTTGTGGACCGAGTTGTCCGCACGGTCATACATGACCCGTGCGAGCCTCTCGACAAACTTGTCCAGTTTGCGCCACTTCAGGCCCTGCTCGATAGAGGCATTGCGCACATAGCGCGGGGCTGCGACTATGGTGCGTAGCGCTTTGGACTCCACAGTCCAAAGCTTCTTCTTGGTGGACCTGGAACAGAAAGAATACCATGCAGGTGCGGCATAAGTTAGGCGAGACCGAACGTAGGCTTTGTAAAGCCCAAGTTTGGTTCGCAGAGGCAGCTTGCTGCAAAATAGTGGCCGGAGTTTGAAGCGAGCCACGTTCGCTCGTTGGACGGTCTCGGCAACGTGTGGCCCCATGCGCAGCCTCCTGTCGATGGTCACCCCCAGGTATTTCACTGTGGGTGCCCATGACAGTGGCTGACCTAGAAGGGAAGGAGGATCTGGTAGGGTCCGTTTACTACCAGTAATGAGAGTCTGAGTTTTACCCACGTTGACTGAAAGTCTCCACTTGGAGAGCCAGTCAGGGAGGGCGTCGAGAGTCGGCTGGATCTTGGCGACCGCGTGCCGCATCTTGTAGGAGCTGGCGAAGTAGGCTGCGTCATCTGCAAAGAGAGCGAGTTGTGTGTTGCCAACGACTGGTATGTCGTTGGTATACCACCCATAGCATGCTGGTGACAGGCAGCTCCCTTGCGGAACGCCCGCCAGGATGGGGCGCTCTTGGGAGAGGCTGCCCTCCACTTTGACGTGGAAGCGCCGCTCTGCCAGGAATGCAGCTATGAGCCTCACGATGCGGCGGGGTGCTGTGGACAGAGAAAGTTTATAAATTAGACCTTCGTGCCACACTCGGTCGAAGGCTTTCTCCATGTCCAATAGAACGGCCACGGTGAATTCCTTCTTGTTGAGTGCTGCACCCATGTGGTGCAGCACTCGAGTGAGTTGGAGAGTGGTGGAGTGTTGCGCCCTAAAACCGAATTGCTCCGGTCTAGGGGCAATGTGAGGACGGAGGTGTGTGAGCAACAACCTCTCGAATACTTTCGAGAGGGTGCTCAACAGCGTGATAGGCCGGTAGCTGTCCGGCCTAGTGGGGTCCTTCCCCGGCTTGGGCAGGGCAATGACTTGCCCTGCCTTCCAGGAGGTCGGGAAGTGCCCCGATCGCATGATCCCATTGAACAGGCGCGCCACTGCCGCTAAAGTGTTTAGCGGCAGTTGGCGGAGAGCCATGTTTGGGATCAGATCGGGGCCGGGCGCCTTTCTGGGGTTGCAGTGATGCTTGATCGTCTGCTGGACCTGCGAAGGAGAGAAGAAAATTGGATCATCGTGCGGCAGTAAGGGCACGCTGAGATATTCTCGAACGCGCTCTTCGATGTCCGTGGTGTGCTGTTGGTTGGTGGCTGGATTGGGTTTGAATTGCTGCTCGAGACTGAGAGAGAGTAACTCTGCTCGGTCTCGGGCAGCATATTGCAAGTGCCCATTGGCGTCCCGTAGCGGCCGCGCCGGCTCGGCGGTGTTGGTGAGTGCTCTGCATAACCTGTGGATAGAGGGAACATGATCAGAAACGTCATCAATATGCGCTTCCCAGCTTTCAGCGCGGTGCTCTCTGAGCTTTTCCCTAAGTAGTCGCTCAAGGCGGTTGAGCTCAGTCTTGAGGGACTGAGCTCTAAGCCTTTGCCACTGCCGTCTATACCATCGCTTTTTCTCCAAAAGCGCCTGAATTGGCCTTGGGAGAGGTTTGCGGCGGTCGGTGTGCGGGATCGTCTCTGCGGCTGTGTCGAGGGCCGCCCTGATGTGCCCGGTGATTGCGGCTGTTGCCTCCTCTACGTCTGCGGCTGTTGAGATGGGACCTGTGCGGGGAGTAATTACCAAGGCTTCTGAGAAAGCCTGCCAGTTGTAGCGGCGTCCCGGTCCTCTGGTGAGTCTCGATGTCGGTAGGTCGTCGATAGACAGCAGCACTGGTCGGTGGTCTGATGTGAGGTCGTCGAATACCTCGTGTCGCATGACAGAGTCGACCCCTCGAGAAACTGCGAAATCAATATTAGTACCTCTAGGGATACTGTTACCAACGACATGATCGCTGTAGTGGGTGGGGTAGAGGGCCCCACCCACTACGAGGTCCAGCTCGTCCACGAGCTGGTAGATGCGCGTGCCGGCCTGGGACTCGGCTGACGAGTTCCAGGCCGGGTGCTCGGCGTTGAAGTCCCCGGCCAGGATGGTCGGCACGGGGGAGTCGACCAGGAGCTGCGTCAGGTCGCTGCGCATGTCGGCAATGCGGCAGTATCCACAGGGCCTGTAAATAGAATACAGGCGTAAGTGGTGTTTCGTGAGGCTTATGTCTACCCCGAGGGCAGACATAGCTGAAAGGTGCTGCGGCGGGTCCACCAGTTGGTGGACGATGGTCCTCTTCACTAGGATGGCCAGTCCCCTGTAAGGACGGCCATCCGCTGCCTGCTCGTGTGTTCGGTACACGTTGTACCCTCCGATGCGGAACAGCGAGGATGCCTTGAGCATCGTCTCGCAGATCAGCATGATGTCGATGTCCTGGCTGTGAAGGAAATGGCGAATCTCATTAGTTTTTCCGGTTAGGGATTGAGCGTTCCAATACACAACACGTAAGGATGTACTACACATATTGGGATTGGTAAGATGGATGGGGTAGCGTGGTAGTTTGGTTGGGGTCAACCAACTACATTAGCGCGAGAGTTGGTAAGGTCTCGGCTAGTACCTTAGTTACCGCTATAGAAATGGCCGAGGCCAAAGCGGCGAAGTGCGGCGGGATGTCCTGCTGGTCCGGCTGCGGCTGCTGCGTGCGGGCTGTGTTGGCGCGGCGCGGTGGCTGCGCTGACAGTCCTCCCGTGCGGGCCCTAGGGGGATTGGCTTGCGCCATGAGAGATTGCGGAGCGGACTCCGTAACCTCTCCCGACCTTACAGTGTGCCTGGTGTCAGGCCCCCTGCGTTGTTGCTGCCGTTGTTGTTGCTGCTGGCGGCGGCGGTGAGTGAAGGCCCTCGTGCCTCCTCTGCCCTTCGCCCAGTTGCGGAGCTCCTCCTGAAATACCCTACACTGCTTATGATTTGCAGGGTGGTCTCCCCCGCAATGCGAGCAGGTCGCTGGCTCCTCCTTTGGGCGTGGGCACTCCCGAGAAAGATGGTTTCCTGCGCAACTTACGCAGACCGCAGGCCTCCGGCAACCCAGGGATGAGTGCCTGAATCCCTGGCACCGGAGGCACTGCGGGGGGCCGGCTTTGCCCCTCCAGGGTTCGACCCGGATCTTGTTGGTGATGCCGCAGAGCTCGGTGATGTCCAGGAATGCCGCGCACTCCCTGGCCGAGCCCTCCAGCCGCACAAAGTAGAGGCTGCCTCCTCGTCCTCTGCCACCTGAAATTAGTTTCGCATGCTCAACCGTGTACCCCTTCACGGCGCATGCGTCCTTCACCTCCTGTGGGGTCATGCCTGGCGGTAGGCCGCGGATTGCGGCCTTGAGCGGCAGCGACGCCTTATCCTGGTATACGTCTGGCGTGATGTTGATGCGGCTCGCGAGATCTGTTAAAAAATGATCCACTGCCCTGTATTCCTCCCCGGATCGAGGGAGGAAGCGGAGGCCACGGCTGTCCCCCGTGGCCTCACAGGTGGCCTTGTAGCCGAGCTGCGTGTTCAGGTCTTCGAGATGTAGCTGCCAGTCCGGGAAGTCCTCTACCACGATGCTCGGGTACTTGGCCGCGGGCGCTGGAGCGGAACCTGTGGAAGGGGCGGGAGCGGCAGAGCAAGCGGCACGCTTGCTCTTTGCCTTACTTTTGGGAGCGGCGGGTGTTCTCGCTGCGTCAGCGAACGATGGGCGCGCGGTCGCCGTTGAAGGCGCGGTGGGGCACGGCTGCGGCTGGTGCGAGACCTGTGGGTAGACGGCGGGATGAGGACCCCCGCGGAGCACAGGGGAGATGCGGTTGCATTCGCGCTTTCCCTCCTGTGCCGGCGGGCTGTCCTCCTCCCGACGCCTCTTCTGCTGACGCTCGCTAGCGTGCTTCAGCAGGGTGTCGAGAAGTTTAGTCTCGAGTGGGCCCAAGGCACTCCTGTTCATCGACCCTTTCGAAACTTGTTCAAGTTTCGAAAAGATGTCCGACCAGGCGCTACGGCTCAACTCCAGGCTAAACTCCTGCTGTACTATGCGGCGGGGCGATGCACGACGGCCGGGGTGCGCCTTTGCGGGCGTCTCCTCGTCCGTCGAGTGATTAGACAGGTTTGAACCTGTCCCACGTGGTATTTTGTCGCCATTCGGTTCATCGTCCGACGATGACTCACCGATAGGTGATGACTCACCGATCGGCGACAAAACCCCACGCGACGAGTTGCGACTTGCGCACCGGACCGACCCCTCGTCCTCGGGGGCTTCGGCACTGCCCGAGCCAACGTTCGCATCCCCCGTACCGGCGTCATTCTCCGATTCGCACGCTCCAGCCTCCACCTCCGATTCCATGGATTCGTCGGTGGAGGTCTGTGCGTCCTCATCTGTGAATGACCCCGATTTCGGGATCTGTTTACGCTTCGGCTTTGGCAGCGCCGAAGTCTCTTTGGTAGCGGAGGGCTGCACCGGTGCGATACCTGACTCTGATGCGGATGCGGCTTCTTCTGCTGACGGCTGTGCTGGTGGCTGCGCTGCTGCTGCCTTGCGGCCTTTGCGGGGCGAGTGTTGCACTGCCATGATGCTGCTCACACACTAACTTCACTGGTCACTGTAACAGACAAGAAAAAGTCTGTGATTAACTAGCGCTAACGGTAGCGGTAGTCGCGGACACTGAGTTGACACTAGCGCGAAAACGGGTACGCGAGATCGATAGGATACACGGGTCTCTGGGATTCGGCCTCAGAGCGCACTTGTGTTCCTTTAGAAAACGCGTCGCGATTTGTTTGCACTAGCGCGGCACTTAGTGACAAAGAGAGAGAGCGAGATAGATAGTGAGCGGCTGAGGTACAGAGAGCGCACGTCTGTTCCCTTCGGCAGCGCGTCAGCGAGTCTGTCAAGGTGCATTTAGACCAAACGAGCATTCGCTCATTCTATCCCCCACTCTACGAAATCAACGAATATTGACGAATCACGTCTAGTGTAACGAACGAATTTCGTAGAGTGGGGGATAGAATGAGCGAATGCTCGTTTGGTCTGCACGTTTAGATTTTGGCTATAAATATTTTATGGTCTGGCTCTATCATAAACTTTGTGCACATATTATTATGAATCCAACGTTATGGGAAAGGTTATTGATAATGAATAAGAATTCAAGTAATATAGAATTCATGCATTATTTAGCCGTCATAATATACTGGGTGAAATCAAATTGGTGATACAAAATAATATTTTCTGAATCTACTCATGACTACAGCCAACTTTTACTATGGGCCATCTTCGAAAACATCACTTCAAAATCTTCATCTCCATACAAATTATGAAACCAACTTTTGCTAATTATAGCATTAATATATATCCATTTCTCCATACTGATTCCTTACAAATTTGTTTACATATTAATGAATACGATACCAGAATTTACACATTTTTTCTGCCAAATTCGATATAAGTCCCATAGTAAAAGTTGATCGTAATCACGAATAGATCCAGAAAATGTTATTTTGTATTACCAATTTGGTTTCACCCTGTATATGAATGTTGACACCGTCAACAAAAACACTTGCTTGTGTCCACTTCGATGCGCGAATCATAGATATCAGGATATCACTGACCAGACCGATTTTGGTCAACGTGGAATTTTCTTGTAGTGGTACGGAAACGCAGAGTGCCACCCCTTTGGTAAAAGTAGACCCACAAAAGCATTATGGTCTAGCCACGACATTGGCCTAAGGCGATCGGCAGAGAGCGAATCCATAAGTTGGAGCGAGAGGCTGATATTGGAACTCCCTCTCGCACGTATGGTTTTCTGTCCAGCCGGTCGTCTTAGACCAATGTTGTGACCAGGCCCCTATACCACAAAACTTTACAAGCGTACAATTCTACAAAACTGTCAACTTTTTGTAAGGGAATTAATACAATTTTGTAGAATTGTACGCTTGTAAAGTTTTGTGGTATAGGCCACAGGCCATTAGACATTTTATTTCTCTCCCATAGACTCCGAACCCCTGCAGGAGTAGAGCTTGACATGCGCTGGTCGGTACGTTGGACGCCCCTTCCAGCGCCTACACAACGATTCACATTAATGTTGTGGAGAGCGACGCGTGAGTTGGAAAAGAAACTCAATGGCCCACAGAAAGAGCCATACGTTTATGTCATAGAAAACGATGAGGTATGAACATTTTGACCCAAACTGAAATCGCCAAACGTCTGGTTGCCGTAACTGAAAACCGAAGAGCTGGCGACTTTCTCGCACAGCGTATTGCCTCCTCGGTACAATGCAACAAGGTCCAGTCTTAGATATAGGTCAGGTTAGTTAGATTTAATTTCTGTTTATATGTAAATTGTACAGATTTTTAAAAAAAGCTTTGTAGGTAAATATCGAGAAATAATAAAAAAAAAGTCTCTAACTTTATTTTGGTTTTGTTCTGAAATTGATAACTTATCAAAGATATTCAATTGAATTTGGAACCACAGCATTTGGGCTATTAATGGGTAGTTAAACGGTACTCATAATAAACACATCCCATCAGCAATGTGAGCGAGCGTGTATATAATTATTCTGAACTGGTTAGGTACTGGTGTTTCGTATAAGCCAAGACAAATCGTGCAAGAAAATTGCATCGTAAATCAGGGGCTGATTTGTGTCACGTTGAAGCATTTAAGATCTTAAGTACAATTTACCTGAACGGGCGGAGTATTGTAGTCTTTCATAGGATATAGACACCATAGCCAGTACAACACCTATCGACCTTCTGTAAATGAAAAGACATACAATGTTCTTTCACTAAACAGTTGTTCTCCTAGTGACGTGCTGTCAGCAAACGGTTTTTGATTTCATAGCTACTCAGCGGCGTCGATTACATATTCAACGTGACGGCTTCAAACCCCGATGGCGAAGAGACGAGCAAGTCGTTCCACATCAACAACGTCAAAGGCGATCAATTGCTGGAGAACCTGGAGGGACGGACGGACATGCTGTCCGTCATGCTGGTCGGCGGGCAGGAGACGTACGCCGATGTGGAGTTCATGCTGGAAGCCTTGATCACTACTTGTCGACCGACGCAAGATTATTACGTATGAAACATCTTGTTACTTAAAACTTTAAATTTTTGATACAGGCCATACTGTGTTGCTCGTTTATTGGACATTTGGTTGTGGTAGCAGCTCTCATTGGCCAATTCACTTCCCATGATGATGATGAGTCCGAACAATTTCGGCCATGGCCACCACTTTGACTTCCCATATTATCCGCTCACTTCCCATATATCAGGGTGTAAGTCTAATACGGACGAAGCTCTTAACGGGTGTTAGTTTACGACATCATAAGTACATTCAAATAACTTTTACTTAAAATTAGAGAAACAAAATTTTCCATACAAAATAATTCGGCGCGCAATGTAGAGCAACATACGCGAGTTAAAGACTCGATGTCAGCTAATTTCAAAAGCAGATGACATAACTTCCATATCAACAATAACAATTGTTCGTACCTACATTGCTGCTCCGATAATCTTGAAAAAATTCTGTGGGGTCATAATTGAGAGTAACTTTAAAAAAACCCTATAATTCATGATTACACTAATGAATCCCATACCTGGTTTAATTGATCACCCGTATTAGACTTACACACTGTATGTATGCACTAGCACGAACTTATAAAATTAAAAAAAAACATCGGTCATTCCCACAAACATTTTTCAGTTCGAATGGTCAGTCGAAACTTCGGATCACAAAGTGGACGCATCGCCGAGTGCCCGATTGGAACTGCCCGCATATTCGCTCACGGCTGGCCGAACCTATCTCGTCACGTGTCGGGTCGTAAGTCAATCGGCTGGGGAACTCATCACTAAGGTAAGAAATGAGCAGAGGTATTGTTTAGGGACGCTCGTTTCGTGATTGCTCCAAGCATTGCATCTACCTTCGGAAAGAAAATTTGATACACCTGTAACGCCCAAGCAAGAAACACAATACCAAATTTAATACTAACTGAACAGTCAAGATATGTTAAAATCCGTTCCACTTGTACTTAAATATTAATCAGCGTGATTCCAGCATTTTCTATGAAAAAATCCACTTAATCCGTTAGGTTGTCCCTTTTTTTTAATACTGCCTAATTATTATCGACTAGCGACCCGCCCCGGCTTCGCACGGGTACTATACCTACATAAAAACCTTCCTCTTGAATTACTCTACCTATTAAAAAATCTCATCAAAATCCGTTGCGTGGTTTTAAAGATTTAAGCGTACAAAGGGACATAGGGATAGAAAAAGTGACTTTATTTTATACTATGTAGTGATACTACTTAATTATAAGGATTTTGCTTTTCAGAGCAGTCTGCCCCTCACAGTTCTGCAGAGGACGTTTGAAGTATATTTAAGTACAGACTATTTGCTAGTCAGCGTCAACACCGGATTCGTTTTGGAAGCAATTGTTCTAAACCACGATTACTTTGGAGATAAATTAAATGTAAGCATATTTTCACATTTCGTAAAAGATGGTTCACACTACAATGGGCCAGATCTTGGGAGGCTACCGTGATCTCAACGCGATTCAGTTTAACTTCTACTTGTCGGTTTTTGTCATTATTATATGGAGCAGCTGACACATCGCGATTTAGATTAGGTCCTAGGCTAACTGAATCGCATTTGTAGAACGTGGTAGCCTATTTGAACATTTTGTTTTCGGTATTAGAAACTTAACTCGATGGCGGAACTATGACAACTATCATCATTTATGATGATTGATGACCGTATCGAAGCTGCTGATCTAGCCTGCATTAATTTGTGACATCTCGTAAATAATTATTAAAATGAATCTATTAATCCATAAACCTAAAATCTTGTGCAACAGTATCAATGGACTTGCAAGCTCGAAGGAGAAGACTGCAACGTTTTCGAGAGCATCAATAGCGGTACACTGAATTTGGAAGATGGATTACCAGCTGCAGGAGAGTAAGGCGAAATCATATTATTACCTAAGTCGATCATTATCATAATTATTACCTAAGTCGATCGAGATTTTTTTTTTGTAGTCGATTAATGTGTGAAACTTTTGAATCAGTAGTTGTCTTAGATTCCAGGTAACCCTGACTGTAACCATCCATAATCACTCCGCGTCAGCCAGAACTGTTATTGTTGCTGTTTCACATGCTGCACCGGTGATACAGGTATGAGGTTACAAGATATTACAGACTGATGCAGTGCAAAATAGTTATCCTGCGACTTTTCGCGGGAACATCCAATTTCCAGCCTGCTAGGAATTCTCTTCTTCTGAGTCGGTCTCTCACTGCTGAGGATCGTGACTCCGCTTTCTAATTATATATATAGCTACAAGCAGGGATCGGAACCGGTTTTTTAGAAAAACCTCGATGTAGCTCAATATTTTAAAATGTTTTACGCTCTTTATGTAGTATTCAACATTTTATGTAATTATTAACATCATATTATTCAATTACTCCATTAACAAAAAAATAAATAACCCAAGAACGAAAAAGAACGGAATTCGAACCGTTCTTTTGTATGGAGCAAAAACCGTTATCCGATCCCTGGCTACAAGTCCCTCCAAGTTGTTGTGGTCTCTGCGAGCCATGTGACCGAAGTATTGCAGCATTATTTGGAGAATCAATTAGACGTACTCTAATTTTATTGTCTTAAAAGCACAAAAGCTAATTGAAACAGGAAGATACATTCGGTAGTTTCCGTGATAAAACCGAAAGAAAAGGATTTTGCACTACTGAGACCTCTAAGTAGGTACTTGCTTTCTATCCATGTTCCGTTGAAGACGACATAAGACATTCTGCATAGATGTGATACATTGCCTCGCATGGTAGGAGCAAACCGTGCCTTGTGAATCGTATGACAATTAGGTCATCATCATCATTCTCAGCCGATAGACCTACATTGTTGGACATAGATCTCCCCCAGAGCATGAAAGCTAGAAAGCTGTTTAACAAGGAATTTTATACAGCTTTCTAATACAGATAGGCTTCAGTAAGGCATTGGTCCTACCAAAAGTAAGTTAGAGGTTAATAGCTCGGTTATAAAAACGAGCAAGAGGTACTCGTATTCACTCCCATATAAAGAAAAGAGACACAGCGACGTTTTGTAGTTTACCGTTGAGCTAGTAACTATACTAGCTCAGCGAGGAGCTACAAATGTCGCCGTGTATCTTCTTTACACGGGAGCGATTATCTTTTGTTCGTTTTATAGCTAAGCTATCAATCACTACCCAACTCGCTTTTGGTGGCACCCGTGCCTATACGTATTTGCCACGGCCAGGTTCCATCCTTACTTGATACATATTCCATTTATTCGCACGAAGCGATTTGCTTCTTCTTTTCTTTTGCGTACTGCCAAGGAGTGGAATTCCCTGTCGGCGTCTATATTTCCGAGTTCATATAACCCGTCAGCTTTTAAGTCATTGGTGAACCGGCACCTTCTGGGTGGACTCGCTCCATCGTAGGCCGCGTCTCTGCCCTCGGCTAGTCTGTGGCCATGAGTTCATTTCAAAGAAAAAAATGGATAACGTCTTAATAAAGTGGCTTAAGCTTTGCGATTGTTAGCAATATTTAAATTGAAGTGAATATTGATTTTAATGTCTGTAATTACTTGTATATCCCAGCCATCCATGTCTTTATGATTCAGATATCACCTTTACCAAGAACACTGAACGAAGGTACTAAGATATCCCTAGTCGCTAATGCTAGTAACGTGACGCCCAGTTGCTCTTTGACCTGGTACTTCGCATCCGAAGAGTATTTGAAGTATCAGCGGGAAGTCCTGAATGAAACTTGCGAATATTGCCAGGTAATCCTCCGTAGCCTAGTTGGTAGTGAGCCTATAATACTGATAGTTTCATGTTCGAATCCCGACGAGAGCAGTATTTGTGTACTTATTATTACAAATATTTGTTCCTTGGTCATAGTTGTCTATGTGTTTATGTACCTATCTATAATATGTGTATCTACATTCTATATATCTACACACTAAGCACTTTTTTCTTTTAAAAAATAAAGGTTTTCTATAAGTATAATGAATTAACTTTAGGAGTTCAGGTAGTTTCCCTCCAGGGCCCGACTAATCTTTCCACCCTGTAAATCTTAAGTCGCTTGAAACCCACATTGCAAAACCTTAATTGAGCTAAGGTTCCTAACCCTTCGAATTGGTCGATTTATGTAAGTTTCCCAGGATATTATAATATGTGTCTCCTTGGCTTTCACGGGTTTACAAATCCCGGTTTTTTGATAGACTTACGCGGAGATATAGATCCAACACGTAGAGGTCCTTTGGAGAAATTTGCTGTGTTTTTACACCTGCTGTACATCGATAGATACATATCCGTATACCGGTCCCAGCAGGCGTATAGAGACTATTGAGAATCAATGGAAAAGACTAATGGGCTATGGTGATGGAGGATGGATGGATCAGAGACGGAACTATAGAAAAGAGGACACCCGCCATAACATTATATGAGTTATTATTATATTGTTTTTTTTTTGCTTAACACAGAGGCAATACTTTTTAGGGTTCCGTAGCCAAAATGGCAAAAACGGAACCCTTATAGATTCGTCATGTCCGTCTGTCCGTCTGTCCGTCTGTCCGTCTGTCACAGCCGATTTACTCGGAAACTATAAATGCTACAGTAATGAAATTTGGTAAGGATATGTGTTGTATAAACCGCTACAGGATTATGATACTAAATTGTAAAAAAAACCATTGGGGTGGGGGCCCTCCATACATGTAACTGAGCGATAAAAAAAAATTTTTAGTTGTATATAAGCGTGTGGGGTATTAACAGAAAGGTCTTTGAAAATGATATGAAGGTTTATACATCTCATTTTTATTTAAGCAAATCGTTTTCGAGATATCAGCTCTCAAAGTCTGAAAAATGTGTCCCCCCCCCCATTTTTAAAACTACGCTATATAAAATTCTAAAAAAAATAGATGTTATGCACATTAATAAACTCTATCAACGATTTTTGGTTTGATTAAGTTATCTCCTATAGTTTTTGAGGTAGGTTGATTTAACTATATTTTTTAAATAATAAATTGATAATGGTACGGAACCCTTTGCGCGCGAGTCCGACTCGCACTTGGCCGGGTTTTTTTCTTATAAAATAACCCATTAATGGACTTAATTTAATTTTACACATTTTTCATTTTCCATTCGCACTATATGTATTTCTATAAAAGCTATAGAATTCCTAAACGCCGTCAATTAAATATACCCCACATTTATAATGAAAAATAAACGCCATTCATGATCATGAGTGAGTACATGCAAATGAACATAATACTGCTCAAGTACCTACGTTTTTAAACGCCATTCCACATCAAGATTGAAATAAATAAAGCTGTTTCGTGCTCACGAGGGCTTTGCCGTTAAATACGAGTACATATTTTATTTTTGTGTTTGCTTGACCCTTTTAATGCATGAAATGATTTACGTGCTACCGCATTTTTGTGACTTTAGCCTTTTATTTTTTAATAGAAACGATTTGCGAATGATGCTTGTTTATAAATCATATTTCGTTGGGATCGGAAATTTTGTAAGGTTTTTGAAACAGAATTCGATTCCTGACAGTATCATTACATTCTGATAAATATGGTATAGTTTGGATACTTACCCGGTCTATATTGAGGTGTTGAAACGTCAATCTATTAAACCTAACATTATGTCAATTGGGGAACACATAAAAATACCTAATCGATCCTACTATACATTTTGGTAGGTACGTAACCATTATCTGTATATCAACATTTCGATAACGACAGTTACTTACATATAGGAAAATTATGTACCTATACTAACATTATAACATCATGTGAATCGAACATATTGCGAAAACACAAATCAAATTATTTATTAACTAAATATTTTGATTTGTACTTTTAATTTTTATCATGAGAATCGTTATTTTTTGAATTGTTTGTGAAACAGAGTACCTAGAACTTTAAATCCCTTCTCTTTATTTAAATTCGAATATAACATAAAACGTGCTTGTATTATATGCAATGTAAAAAGCCGGCGGAACATTGTAATCCGACTCCATCCGATATTATTTTAGAACAAATGGACCGGGGCCGAACGTGTTAGTTTTGTTTGGGAAAACTAAAAATATAATACAAGTTTTTATGCACATCAATAATAATAAAAAAATGTAACTATTATATTTCACTATCGAATCGTTTCAGCATGGAGAACCCCTCACTGAAACATTGACCGTCTTTTCCCTCGAAGAAAACTTCCTGTACTACCTAACAGACTTCACAAACGAGACGGAATGGCGGCAAATCACTGCCGAAATGGCATCAGCGGCCGGCCGGGCGCGGTTCGTGGTGCAGTGTGGGTGTACCCAGGTCCTCGACTGTGGGAATGAAGGGACTGTCTACGCTGACATGTGGTTCAAAATAAATGGCATTCCTAAAGCCAATAATGTTATGGTAAGATTAATACCATGTTTAGGGCTTTAGTGAACTATTTTACGGGATATCATTCCCTGCTTTGCTTTTTTCTTTTTTCCTTCATGAAATGTGGAACGTATCTAGATCTTGGACTAGTTATATTAAAAAATCAGAAACAAAACCTATCATTGGGCTTTCGTTGCCCGCTCTCAAATATAACATAGATAAACAGATACGGTAATATAAAGTAGCTTGTCAATGGACAAGACAACCTGTCATGCCATCAAATCAAAATACGACTGCTTATGGTTAGGTTAACCGATCGCATGTTAGAAAAAAATAAAATAAAAAAAAGATACGAGTGAATCACACATAAAAAAATAAGAGTACCTACTTCATTTTTTTGCTTTTTCCCTCTGTTATCATCATCATATCAGCCGAAAGACGTCCACTGCTGAACATAAAGATTGCCACAATGCCAACCGCCACCCGCAACCAGCGGACTCCTGCGACCTTCACCGTGGCATCAGTCCACCTTGTGGGGGTCCTACCCACGCTGCTCCTTCCGGTACGTGGCCGCCACTCGAGAACCTTTTCGCCCCAACAGATGGCCGTTAGTTCTACGTGCAAAGTGCCCTGCCCACTGCCACGCCTCTGTAAGCATACTTAAATGTAAAAACGGTATTATAGGTTTTATCACTGTTTATCAGATAACACCAGAAACTGGCACTGCACTGGAAACGCTATTCCGCATCAGTACCCTGGCCGTAGTGGACAGTGATACCCCTCTTTACTACACGTTCTACTGCCGAGTGGGGGTCAACAGTACCCTGGTGCTGGATAGCTTCGCTGAGCACTTGGCTGTGGAAACCTTCTTACCATATGTTGGTAAGTGGTGGTTGCCTTTGCAGTCAGTACAGACAGCAATCATTGCCGAATTGTTAGTATAATAAATTAATTAAATCATCCGGGAAACTCCCTAAAATGTGGCCAGCATTTTAGGGAGTTTTCCGCGGAGGCGGGGGATCTGGGGGAGATACTGGGTTATTTTTTCATCAGTACAAATACTCTAGGGGGTGTATAAGTAAGTCATAATGAACAACTTTTACTATGGGGCCGAACCTGAAATCGCGAAAAAAAAATCAGCTGTTCCATAGAAATTGTCGACTCATGGTCGTCTGAAATGTATGAAACAGCTGATTTTTTTTTCGCGATTTCAGGTTCGGCCCCATAGTAAAAGTTGTTCATTTTGACTTACTTATACACCCCCTAGAGTATTTGTACTGGTGAAAAAATAACCTTGTATTTTATATTCAGTGCGTGTTTTGTATTGTGTTGTCTATATGCTGTAACTGAATGTTTTAGTGATAGTTAGTTTTAAGTTTGTATTTATGTTAAGGTTTATATTTCTTGTATTTCGCTTTGTAATTGTATTTTTATTGAATAAATAAGGTTATTAAATCAAGAAAATACATCTACACCAAAGAAACAAAAATATGTTTTTACATATTTTGTGGAACAACTCAAATTGTTTTCATCATCATCATATCAGCCGAAAGACGTCCACTGCTGAACATAGGCCTCCCCCAAAGATTGCCACAATGACCGGTCCTGCGCCACCCGCATCCAGCGGACTCCTGCGACCTTCACCAGATCATCGGTCCACCTTGTAGGGGGCCTACCCACGCTACGCCTTCCGGTACGTGGCCGCCACTCAAGAACAAATTGTTTTATTAAATATTTATTGAGTTGTATTATTTAAGTAGTTACCTTACTCTATGTACCTACCGGAGTCCGTTAAGCTTTAGTGGCAGAGTCGTTTAGGCATCAGCCACGAAAGCTGAGGACGTGGGTTCAAATCCCACCTGCGGCCTTGAGAAACTTCGGTATTTTTTCTTCGTATATCTATTACTGCGATCGCCAATCCGCTTGCCCAGCGTGGCGATTATGGGCATTTAACTCCTAATGCCTCTATACGCATAGTTAATAGGAGGGGCCTACGTCCAGCAGTGGACTATCACAGGCTGATGATGTGTGTGTGATATCTATTATTGAAATAATTTGTCAATTTATTATTAAATACGACATAATAATGTTTACTTTATTGGTGGAGCCCTTGCGAATATATGTAGGTATAAATGTTTGACATAAGACAATTTTACTGCGTAAGTTCTACAGAATTCATAAACATTTCAGAATATGGTGTTGAAGTGTCGGTGGAAGTGTGCGACGTTCTAGGAGCGTGTTCTAACAGCGCGACCAAAGTTGTCGATCTTTTGACTGGAGATGGCACCTCTGTCGAGGAGTTGCTGCAAGATGTGCATGCGCATGTTAGACGCTGTGAACTGATGCAACTACATAAAACAAGCGTGGCTGCAATAATTACTTACAGAGTAAGTGCATCGCTGTTCAAATAAAAATCATGATTTTGCGAGCATTTTGGCGAAAGTGTTTTTTTTTAGATTTCCATTCTGCACATGATGTTTCTAGTCTCACGTTAGTTATAATTCTAAAACTGCACATGATGGCATAACCTATCACGGAAGACATAAGTACGACTTTGTAGATGGTAGCACCTGTTTATTAGCTTGAAGTATTTATTTATTTATTTAAACTTTATTTTACAAAAGTAAAACTTAACGTACAAAAGGCGAACTTAATGCCATAAGGCATTCTCTACCAGTCAACCTTAAGGCAAAGCAGAGAGATTGTGGGCGGTGCTACATCTATCTAGTTAAATAAGAACAAATACATATATATCATATCTACTCGTATACCTACATATATACCTACACAAATATATACACGAACTAACTACATAGGTACGTACATTAAAATACATATTAATATTATAACCGAAGTATCAATGTTAAGTATACATTTCCGATTTAGTCCACAGGATAGCAGGATATTTACCGCGCACGGCCCTTATTACGAACTCCTTGATGCTTAGCCAAGTTGCCAAGCGCTAGGCGCTTAGTAGCGTATCGTAGTTTTCCCTCTCTGTCACTCTTTCATATTAGTGCGACAAAGACAGTTAGCTGCCTTTCGCTTACGATTGACGAAGCGTTAGCGATTGGCAACTTGGCTAAGCAGCCTTGTCTCCATACACACTCAAAGCCATATTTGCAATACAATTATTGCTTACAGAATGCCGATCAACAGGAAGCGTTATCGAAGTTTTGTGGAGATCTTCTCGAGGTTCTATCTTCTACCCAAGACGAACGGTGTCTGAAGATCAAACCGGACAATTATAAGGCGTTCCTAATGCAACTGACTGATGTGGGTTGCGATGCATCGCATCTAATCTGATTAAATAATATACATAATTTTGATTTCATTATTTAGTTACTTTAAATTTACACATCACGTTGCCCAAATACATACCTTAAAGTATTCTCTAAGACAGTCAAGCTGGTCTTAAGGCCAAAGAGAAAAGTCCAGTGTGTCATGACATGCTTACTATATCGTTCTCAGTTCTCATTCGCTTCAATTCTCATAGATAGGTAGAAAATTAAAGACAGCATTAAACTCACGGCGGCGAATAACTGTCAAACACCGACAAGCCGAACCAAAACTGAATCGCATTAAAGAGATCAGGTAGCCCCCCTGACCTTTATATGGATAAATAAATAAAAACTAAGGGCATTTTTACTTTTTAGGTTACCCAATTAGCGCAAAGTTAAAAAACCTTAATTTCGATAACTAAGCACTAAATTTCGATAATTATCTCTGTTTTGGTGTTCATTTTACAAACTATAAGCCGTATTTTATTATAAAAACGCTGATCCAGTTTAACTTCCAGGCCATTCCATATGAAATCATCAGATTCTGATTTAATTCCACGCTGACTGATTTTTAAACAGTTTGAAAAAAATCAAGGATGATAGTCTTAAGTAAGTTGTACGTAAACCGTCAATACTTTTTTTTTACTTGCTGCTCATCCAGATGGGGCCCGCTTTAAGTTTCAATTGACCTGTTTTTGAGGTTCCACGAGAAGCGATGTTAATTTGTTTCGGTAACTAATATACATTTTTTATATATTTTTTCTGATTCTCTAGTAAACTTACTTTAAACTTCCATCATAAATGTTGAAAGTTTTGTGAATATTTTCAAATTCCGCCCATTTTCTATTGGATTTTGCAACATGTCTACTGGGCTTAAGGAATTAATATTTTTTTACTGTATAAATAGTACAAGTATTGTTCTCATAAAATAACTGAGGGTTTTATCACAAACTTTTCATTTAGCTGAAAAAAAGAATGGAAAAGTTGGCCATTTTACGAAATTGCTCAACTTTGACTTCAAATTTCATCATGTTTGGCAATATAAAAAAATCCAAAAAGTTATACAAAAGATTGTACCAACTCTATTCTGTAGGAATCCGTTTCATTTGGTTTGTGTTTTCGATTTCTGTGAGAATTATGATTTTTTTAATGTCCATTTTTCGGAACTTTTTACGACTATTTTCCGGCGCTATATGACTTCACTATTTTAAATAAAACACATTAAATTATTCATAACTATATTTTATTAGTCATTAACAACAACAAGAACCTTTATTTAAGCTGCGATGTATGTAATTAAGTATGTCAGTGTGTATGACCCTTGCGTTAATGCACGTTTTACGAATTCATGTTCATATCATGCAAAAGTCAGCAAAAAAGCTTGTCACAAATATGTTATGTGTATATGTGCTTGTGTGTGTGTGTAATGTATTATTACCTGACTACCTTTACGACATTAACATTTTTGGAGTAGGAATATCTTCCGGCTCGTAAGGTGCCGTTTGAAACTGGCACAAAATTATGATACGACCTGGTATTTTTTATTGTTATCGCATTATTGAATCAACATCATTACTCTTATCTAAAGACAGTAGGCATGTGTAATAAAACCTATAAGTACCCTATTTTAGACGTATTATAAGATGTGCCACTAGCATTTTCATGCTTACCATCAAGAAAGTGGTGTACCACTTTTTTGGTTGACTGTACATAGTAAACGAGGGAATCAACAATCATCATTTTGTTGTTTATTACGTTTATAAATGTTGTCCGTGATAAAAAAAAAAATAACTTAAACAACTACTTTGAAACTTCTTGCTAACTTGTAGATTTCAAAAAATCATAATCTCTTTCAAAAATCAATAACACAATATAAATAAAGATGATTTACAAAGAGCAAAGTAAGTTCTTCTCATCTGTGTACTATTCAGATCTTTAAAGTTTGCCAAACATGGGTTTTTTTAACGTCATAAAAAGCAAATTCTACAAAAATGGTTTTGTAATTTACTGTTTTTTTAAGTTAGAAGAACTAAATTCAAAAATATTGTTAAAGTTTTCATTTAAAGACTATTTGAGCTTGTTAATTTTAAAAAAATACCTGTCTAGACTAAGCGAGCAATCCAATAAAAGCTACTGAACATCACTGAACATTAGCAAAATAACATGAAGTTTTAGAAGTTTGTCATACAATAAGTAATAAAAATATACATACTGTAATACATACATGTACAAGTACACATATTAAATAGTAACTAAATTAACATATAATAAAATTCAGTTTCACACATTAAAAAAAAGTTAAAGCAATTTTCATCGACCTCAAAAATCGCTTATTTTTAAACTTCAGACCTATGTTATGTGGCTGTTAGGCTGTTTAAAAATTAAACAACTACGGTTTTATGTAAAGCATACCTATATTAACATCCATGATTTTTTCCATACAAATCGGAAAGCATGCACCGCACCTCATTGGATGATTTCATATGGAATGGCCCTTCCTAAAGATATTGTACTTAATTGTTGTTACGAAGCTGACTGAAATTAAGGTTTTTTAACTTGGCGCTAATTGGGTAACCCAAAAAATAAAAATGCCCTAAACTAAACTATGCTATTTTAGCACAAATTGGACGTAAAAACCTAATTCTTTCCGAGCTATAAACATAAATAATGTTCTAAACACCGTCCTTTTTAGGTCTCGATAGTGCGAGAATATTGTAGGTACCAATATTGTTGGAAAAATCAGGCAAATATCAAAACATCTGATATTACTTAAGATCACGATTAATTAGTTGTTTGAGATCCGCATGCTTTGGAATGTTTTCTTTGAAACATTGCACCTGGTCAGTCGGTATTGCCGTTTTATAGTATCATGAGTCGTAATAGTTGTCATCACTCGTATGCCGGAACGTGGATCCGAGAAAACTATAAGAAAAAAATATTTGCGGCATACGAGAGGTTAACTATTGTGTTTTGTCCGTCATTTTGTCAAAAATACAAAAACAGTTCACTGAAGCCTAAAGCCTGGAGTGCAATAAAGTTATATGTAAGATGGTAGATGTCACTAAGTCAGCTGTCAAAAATAGTCACACGGTGATTTCAAATCGAGTGGGTGGGGGCACTCGTGAAGCGATATCATAGGTATGACAATTCTAGTCACCGATGACATTTCAAAAATACGAACTCAAGGGAAATCACTTGTTTTCGGTGAGAATAAAGGCCCATTTAGACGACACAAGTTTCTTGAACATTCAATACAAGAAAGTTGAGCCAAGAAAAAAATTGCACTGTATAAACATAACGTGCAATTATTGTATTCAAGCAGCAACTTGAATTCAATACTGGTATGCATGTAAACAAAGCCTGGGTAGTTAATTGAATACAAGAAATGTGAATCAATCTTTTGTTTTCACAATGGATTCCGTGCGTGAAGATGTGCTCCTTGTCGCTGCTGTAATAGCAACTGTGCTACAGGAAAAACTAATCGAAGAACGTCGCAAAAAAAGATCGTGCTTGACAAGAAAATGGATATACGCAGAAGAAGCATGCTGGGGGCTTCAAATACTCTGTGCATGGAACTCAGAGCTGAGGATGATGTAGAGTTCAAAAACATGTTTCTTGTGAACAAAGCTCAGTTTTCATACTTGCTCGATAAAATCACTCCCACAATTTAAAGACAAAACACAGTCATGCGTAATGCAATTCCGGCTCACGTTAAACTAGAACTTACATTAAAATACTTGAAAAAATGCTACATAATAAATCAACATGGTTTAGCAAAGGTCAATTATTCAACGAATCTTTGGGTTGTCCCTTAGAAAAATCTGCAAAGGCAGCGTCACGAGCCTCATGGCTTTTATAGTTTTTATTTTCTGTGTCCCAAAGACATTCGTGGCCTCTATAAATTTCTATTAATTTAATAAAATTATTATTTAATTTAATTATCTCCGAACTACCAAATTTGAAATTATTTTTGCTCACCGTGCTACCCTCAGCGAACGTTCAATATTGAATGAAAATCTGCCGATGCAAATCGGTTCAATTCTTGCTTCATAATTGATTATAATTGATAAATAGGTCACAATTGATTCATCTCAAAGTTCAGACGTGTCAATACTTGCAAACAAATATTGCCGTGCAATGTGCAATAAGTGTCCGTGGTGTAAACAAGACACGGTCAAAAAAATTGACTGTCAAGAATTGTATACAATAATTTCATTCAAGATTTTGGTCATTGCTTATGTGTAAACACTTTGATTCAATTCTTGAATTCAATTATTGAATGGCAAAACTTGCATACAATTATTGCGGATTTTTGTTCAAGAATCTTGTATCGTCTAAATGGGCCTTAAGTCACTGATGAAATTCAAATATCGCACCCCTGACCTCAAACGTTTCACCAGGATCAGAAGAAATAAGTGATCACTGATCTCACCGACTGCCTGACTACGAACGAACATTTTTTACTCAAGCCACTTCAATATTACTCGCTCAATAAAATGTGTGTTACAAGTAGAGAGCTCTCATTACAGAACATGGGACTTACATTCAGTTTTCTGAAGCACGTAATATAACACAACTAGTGCCTTAGGAGCGCTTGTTAGCACCCTTAGTGACAATCCAGTGGGGCCCGAACTACTAAAACACTACCTGTACACGATGTTTGGAGTATGGTCTAATTTGAAAAAATACGCGACATCAAATACAACTCCTGACTTATGCCAATATCGATACATACGAGTAGCGTACCATAAGCACCATAAGCATACGATAGTTTAAAATTTTGTCAAAAGCAATGACTTGCTTGAGATTGACATATTATCTTGTAGATTAGTCTTGTGTGTCCTAGGTTATCTCAACCAATCCAAATGACAGTTGCATTTCCTTCTTTCGTATAAATACGTGGCTAGTTTTGATTAGCATGAAAAAGATTAAAATGTTGCAGGTGGTACTTAAACCCAGTATGCTTGCCAGGTGCCTAGACAAGATGGTAAAAACCGAAGAATGGTTCAAAAAATTAAAAAGAGACTTAAAGTATTTATTATCTTAGTAATTGGGTCATAATTCTTTTCGTTGTCTTGTTTCATACCACTCTGTCACGCTTTTAGTTGCTGTTTCGACTCAGTATACAGGGTGGTCCAAACCTTGACGTCAAAAAAATTTTTTTAGGTTCCCTACGTCATGGGCTATCAGAATATACCCCATGTATGTTAGCCGATTTTTTGTAGTTTTCAAGTTATGAATTTTTGAAAAAAAAATTTTTTGAGATATTCGGGAAAAAGAAATTTGTTGATAAAAAAACTGTTGGGTTTTTTTTATTTTCTTTTTGTGAAAGTATTACTACAAATAAAGCATTCACTGACAAAAAAATTAGCGTCCTCACTTTGATACAAGTAGGATAAAAAATACCAAATTCAAAATTTTACGCTAAAACCGCATCAAAATAGCATTAATGTACGTAAATAAAATAAAAACATATCCCAAGGATTTTTGCTAATCTAAAGACTACCCCTAGACCTTAAACCTTCGTAAAAGCAAAAAAAGTGATACTTAATGATGAGGATTTTTCGGAGTAGTCGGTCAAATAAACTTAAAAAAAACTTCTTAATTTTTAATTTAAAAATAAAGTAAAATTTCGTCTGTTTTGTTGTTCTTATCAATAAACAAAGACAGAAAATACCACGAAAACTCAATTTGTGTAGTTATTCAAGTCATTTTTACTACTTTAAAATTTTAAGCTTTTTTAAGTTTATTTGACCAACTACTCCGAAAAATCCTCATCATTAAGTGTCTCTTTTTTTTTTTTTACGAAGGCTCAAGGTCTAGGGCGGTCTTTAGAATACGAAAATTCCTTGGGATATTATGTTTTATTTTTTTATTTACGTACATTAATGCCATTTTGATGCGTTTTTAGCGTAAAATTTTGAATTTGGTATTTTTTATCCTACTTGTATCAAAGTGAGGACGCTAATTTTTTGTCAGTAAATGCTTTATTTGTAGTAATACTTTGACAAAAAGAAAATATAAAAAAACCCGATAGTTTTTTTTTATTAATACATCTCTTCATTCCAGAATTTCTCAAAAAAAAAATTTCAAAAATTACAAAACTCGAAAACTACAAAAACTCGGCTAACATACATGGGGTATATTCTGATAGCTCATGACGTGAGGAATCTAAAAAATTTTTGACGTCAAGGTTTGGACCACCCTGTATAAATAATCCGGTGCACTAGTATTTCTTTCTTAATCCATACATCAAAAATTAGAAACAAAACATCATCTCATACAAAAATCACAACTGTGTCACGTTTTTTAGGGACACAAAATAAGACAACGAAAAGAATTTTGACCCAATTGTTGCCGCCTATCGCTTGGGCACGGACATACCATCGACGTCGTACACACGCGGCGTTAACGAACCGAACTCTAGAACAAAATTGTTTTCTTTCTCCTGTGCCAACGACGCGATAAACGAGCTACAGGAGTATAGCATGTGCTACAAAAAAAAATAGTTTTGTAGGTAGGCAACGTGATTTCGAATGGAGTTGCAGGTGGGCCCGCATGCTGGTTTGTCACAGTTATACAGTGTGTGTCTATGACCCGGGCTTTTACGAAAATGGGTATAATTGGAAATGGGTAATTACTAGCAATCGTTTCAAGTATTACTTAACATTTGACAAATAATTAAATTGACCGTACAATTCATTTTATTTCCTCCGAACGATCAATGTAACGCGTGTACTGCTTAGTTGTCAAACGTTGTGAGAGGCTGCGATCTGTCATTGTGAAGTGCAAATTAACCATCCATTTTGAAGTACATTGCTTCTCAATTAACTTTTCTTAGAAAGTTAATTACTTTTAAAATTAACATTTTGAATCGCATAATGTTCACGGTTTGGCTAGAAAACTGCATCGCATTCCTCGGTTTCGATTAAAGCCAGTACCGTAGACACACACTGTATACCAAAACTGTGACAAATTATATAAAATTGTACATTATGATACGAGTGTGCTAAGTTGATCATTACACTCAAGGCGGTATTGTGTAAGCGAGCACGCATAAGATAGCAACGAATGTATATAATGGTCAATGCACCCAAGTTTCAAACGACGTTTTTCCACACACTTGCGAGGAAAAAATTACTTTGAGTTATACTTTAACAACTTTTGCAGATAGGTAATAACTACTAACTCAGGTAGGGGAACCCGGGGTAAAATGAGCATGCCTTTCCTTCGCCTCCTCAGCCGCCGCAGGCTGTAAACAAGTGCCGACACGTTCGCAAGTACGCCTGGCGACCGCGCGGTGAGTGGTAATGTCAACGCACGCGCGCGTTTCACGGATCCAGCAAGGAAATAACGTAAGTACTAAGTACATTCTTCGATGTAATTTAGGTAGGTACTATGACTATCCCAAATTAACGTTTATACTGTTTTACATAATGGTCATTATTTTACTTTTGTTCCTTGGAGTGAAATGAGGTAGAATGCTACTTAACTGAATACTTATACAAGCTTAAATGCCTCCATTCGGCTACCCCCACCCCTTTCACTCGTTCGGTCTCGCCTCGTACCGGTAGATCGTCGGTGGGGGGAGTAGTTCGTATCCTGTCGGGTACATCAGCGATAATACAAAACTTAAATGAAAACAATAATTATGATAAAAAATATGATAAGTACACTTTATCAATAAAACGTGATAATACCGTCTCATCTCCCAATCTCTATCATTTCTGCGAGATCTTTGTCGACAATCGATCCCGCTCTGGGCGTAAGATCGGAGGAAAGCTGGTTGCGTGTCGGTGGAGCCACTGGACCGGTGGGCGTCGCCAAGGCCGTGTTGTTGCTTACATTTTTGTTTTGTATTGAAATATCTATTTACTTTGCCAGTCAGATTCACCGCCGCCGCAAGATCATTTAGGGCACATTTTATTGCGCCCCGTTGCCGCCTCTCACCAATCTTCTTCACTTCTAATATTTCAGACTGAAACAATGAAAACAAAATGTGTATTTAACAGTTGTCGAAAATATGTACAAAAACTATTTATATTTCATGTCGACTATCAGCAGCAGGAACTCACTTTCGACAGAGGGCGTCTCCCGCTGCCGCAGGGACGACCGCGTCTACGGGTTTGGGCGACACCATCTCCACTAACACTTTCTACTGAAGACATATTGTGTGACAATTTCTCAGTGGCGAGTCAGAGTGAAATGAGGTAGAATGAACTGAACTGAATATACAAACGATACTCCTCCTGGAGTATGTGTGGCTGCTCCCGCGTTTCCGCTACTGCAGCTGTGGCCGGGTCGCATCCCACAAGGGTGGGACGGTCGTTGCACCGTCATTTGGGGACGGTGTTGAGAGGCTGTTGAAGGAAGATTTGCCATGGGCATGGCGAGAGAGAAAAATGATTTTGGTGATGATGATGCGGTAAAGGCAAGTTAAGGCAAGGCAAAGTTCGATCTGAGAGAGATCTGGAAAGGAAGACAGATGGAGAGAGAGAGGCTGGTGCTCGATGCTCGATGCGCGGCTGTCGGCGCGTCGCTAGCGGCAGAGCTGGCACGTCGTTGAGAGTCTGCTGCTAGAGAGGAGAGAAAATGGTGACCCAGCGGGGGCACCCGGGCAGGGCCCCGCTGGGTCGAGAGAGAGAGCTGCTGGTGTCAGTCGTCTGGCGGCTGGTGGAGCAACGCTCGGGGGAGATCCCGAGCGTTGAAGTCAGGTGGCCTGACATAGTGGGGCGCAATGCCCTGGAGATGTTTGTGGACCGAGTTGTCCGCACGGTCATACATGACACGTGCGAGCCTCTCGACAAACTTGTCCAGTTTGCGCCACTTCAGGCCCTGCTCGATAGAGGCATTGCGCACATAGCGCGGGGCTGCGACTATGGTGCGTAGCGCTTTGGACTCCACAGTCCAAAGCTTCTTCTTGGTGGACCTGGAACAGAAAGAATACCATGCAGGTGCGGCATAAGTTAGGCGAGACCGAACGTAGGCTTTGTAAAGCCCAAGTTTGGTTCGCATAGGCAGCTTGCTGCAAAATAGTGGCCGGAGTTTGAAGCGAGCCACGTTCGCTCGTTGGACGCTCTCGGCAACGTGTGGCCCCATGCGCAGCCTCCTGTCGATGGTGACCCCCAGGTATTTCACTGTGGGTGCCCATGACAGTGGCTGACCTAGAAGGGAAGGAGGATCTGGTAGGGTCCGTTTACTACCAGTAATGAGAGTCTGAGTTTTACCCACGTTGACTGAAAGTCTCCACTTGGAGAGCCAGTCAGGGAGGGCGTCGAGAGTCGGCTGGATCTTGGCGACCGCGTGCCGCATCTTGTAGGAGCTGGCGAAATAGGCTGCGTCATCTGCAAAGAGAGCGAGTTGTGTGTTGCCAACGACTGGTATGTCGTTGGTATACCACCCATAGCATGCTGGTGACAGGCAGCTCCCTTGCAGAACGCCCGCCAGGATGGGGCGCTCTTGGGAGAGGCTGCCCTCCACTTTGACGTGGAAGCGCCGCTCTGCCAGGAATGCAGCTATGAGCCTCACGATGCGGCGGGGTGCTGTGGACAGAGAAAGTTTATAAATTAGACCTTCGTGCCACACTCGGTCGAAGGCTTTCTCCATGTCCAATAGAACGGCCACGGTGAATTCCTTCTTGTTGAGTGCTGCACCCATGTGGTGCAGCACTCGAGTGAGTTGGAGAGTGGTGGAGTGGTGCGCCCTAAAACCGAATTGCTCCGGTCTAGGGGCAATGTGAGGACGGAGGTGTGTGAGCAACAACCTCTCGAATACTTTCGAGAGGGTGCTCAACAGCGTGATAGGCCGGTAGCTGTCCGGCCTAGTCGGGTCCTTCCCCGGCTTGGGCAGGGCAATGACTTGCCCTGCCTTCCAGGAGGTCGGGAAGTGCCCCGATCGCATGATCCCATTGAACAGGCGCGCCACTGCCGCTAAAGTGTTTAGCGGCAGTTGGCGGAGAGCCATGTTTGGGATCAGATCGGGGCCGGGCGCCTTTCTGGGGTTGCAGTGATGCTTGATCGTCTGCTGGACCTGCGAAGGAGAGAAGAAAATTGGATCATCGTGCGGCAGTAAGGGCACGCTGAGATATTCTCGAACGCGCTCTTCGATGTCCGTGGTGTGCTGTTGGTTGGTGGCTGGATTGGGTTTGAATTGCTGCTCGAGACTGAGAGAGAGTAACTCTGCTCGGTCTCGGGCAGCATATTGCAAGTGCCCATTGGCGTCCCGTAGCGGCCGCGCCGGCTCGGCGGTGTTGGTGAGTGCTCTGCATAACCTGTGGATAGAGGGAACATGGTCAGAAACGTCATCAATTTGCGCTTCCCAGCTTTCAGCGCGGTGCTCTCTGAGCTTTTCCCTAAGCAGTCGCTCAAGGCGGTTGAGCTCAGTCTTGAGGGACTGAGCTCTAAGCCTTTGCCACTGCCGTCTATACCATCGCTTTTTCTCCAAAAGCGCCTGAATTGGCCTTGGGAGAGGTTTGCGGCGGTCGGTGTGCGGGATCGTCTCTGCGGCTGTGTCGAGGGCCGCCCTGATGCGCCCGGTGATTGCGGCTGTTGCCTCCTCTACGTCTGTGGCTGTTGAGATGGGACCTGTGCGGGGAGTAATTACCAAGGCTTCTGAGAAAGCCTGCCAGTTGTAGCGGCGTCCCGGTCCTCTGGTGAGTCTCGATGTCGGTAGGTCGTCGATAGACAGCAGCACTGGTCGGTGGTCTGATGTGAGGTCGTCGAATACCTCGTGTCGCATGACAGAGTCGACCCCTCGAGAAACTGCGAAATCAATATTAGTACCTCTAGGGATACTGTTACCAACGACATGATCGCTGTAGTGGGTGGGGTAGAGGGCCCCACCCACTACGAGGTCCAGCTCGTCCACGAGCTGGTAGATGCGCGTGCCGGCCTGGGACTCGGCTGACGAGTTCCAGGCCGGGTGCTCGGCGTTGAAGTCCCCGGCCAGGATGGTTGGCACGGGGGAGTCGACCAGGAGCTGCGTCAGGTCGCTGCGCATGTCGGCAATGCGGCAGTATCCACAGGGCCTGTAAATAGAATACAGGCGTAAGTGGTGTTTCGTGAGGCTTATGTCTACCCCGAGGGCAGACATAGCTGAAAGGTGCTGCGGCGGGTCCACCAGTTGGTGGACGATGGTCCTCTTCACTAGGATGGCCAGTCCCCTGTAAGGACGGCCATCCGCTGCCTGCTCGTGTGTTCGGTACACGTTGTACCCTCCGATGCGGAACAGCGAGGATGCCTTGAGCATCGTCTCGCAGATCAGCATGATGTCGATGTCCTGGCTGTGAAGGAAATGGCGAATCTCATAAGTTTTTCCGGTTAGCGATTGAGCGTTCCAATACACAACACGTAAGGATGTACTACACATATTGAGATTGGTAAGATGGATGGGGTAGCGTGGTAGTTTGGTTGGGGTCAACCAACTACATTAGCGCGAGAGTTGGTAAGGTCTCGGCTAGTACCTTTGTTACCGCTATAGAAATGGCCGAGGCCAAAGCGGCGAAGTGCGGCGGGATGTCCTGCTGGTCCGGCTGCGGCTGCTGCGTGCGGGCTGTGTTGGCGCGGCGCGGTGGCTGCGCTGACAGTCCTCCCGTGCGGGCCCTAGGGGGATTGGCTTGCGCCATGAGAGATTGCGGAGCGGACTCCGTAACCTCTCCCGACCTTACAGTGTGCCTGGTGTCAGGCCCCCTGCGTTGTTGCTGCCGTTGTTGTTGCTGCTGGCGGCGGCGGTGAGTGAAGGCCCTCGTGCCTCCTCTGCCCTTCGCCCAGTTGCGGAGCTCCTCCTGAAATACCCTACACTGCTTGTGATTTGCAGGGTGGTCTCCCCCGCAATGCGAGCAGGTCGCTGGCTCCTCTTTTGGGCGTGGGCACTCCCGAGACAGATGGTTGCCTGCGCAACTTACGCAGACCGCAGGCCTCCGGCACCCCAGGGATGAGTGCCTGAATCCCTGGCACCGGAGGCACTGCGGGGGGCCGGCTTTGCCCCTCCAGGGTTCGACCCGGATCTTGTTGGTGATGCCGCAGAGCTCGGTGATGTCCAGGAATGCCGCGCATTCCCTGGCCGAGTCCTCCAGCCGCACGAAGTAGAGGCTGCCTCCTCGTCCTCTGCCACCTGAAATAAGCTTTGCATGCTCCACCGTGTACCCCTTCACGGCGCATGCATCCTTCACCTCCTGTGGGGTCATGCCTGGCGATAGGCCGTGGATTGCGGCCTTGAGCGGCAGCGACGCCTTATCCTTGTAGACGTCTGGCGTGATATGTATGCGGCCTGCGAGATCTGTTAAGAAATGATCCACTGCCCTGTATTCCTCCCCGGATCGAGGGAGGAAGCGGAGGCCACGGTTGTCCCCCGTGGCCTCCCAGGTGGCCTTGTAGCCGAGCTGCGTGGACAGGTCTTCGAGATGTAGCTGCCAGTCCGGGAAGTCCTCTACCACGATGCTCGGGTACTTGGCCGCGGGCGCTGGAGCGGGACCTGTGGAAGGGGCGGGAGCGGCAGAGCAAGCGGCACGCTTGCTCTTTGCCTTACTTTTGGGAGCGGCGGGTGTTCTCGCTGCGTCAGCAAACGATGGGCGCGCGGTCGTCGTTGAAGGCGCGGTGGGGCACGGCTGCGGCTGGTGCGAGACCTGTGGGTAGACGGCGGGATGAGGACCCCCGCGGAACACAGGGGAGATGCGGTTGAATTCGCGCTTTCCCTCCTGTGCCGGTGGGCTGTCCTCCTCACGACGCCTCTTCTGCTGACGCTCGCTAGCGTGCTTCAGCAGGGTGTCGAGAAGCTTAGTCTCGAGTGGGTCCAAGGCACTCCTGTTCATTGATCCTTTCGAAACTTGTTCAAGTTTTGAAAAGATGTCCGACCAGGCGCTGTGGCTCAACTCCAACACAACAACACACAATTACATTTAACAAACCAGTTATTAGAGCCCAGTAAAAATAAAAAATCAAGCACAAAAAAATACTATTGTTCATTTAAAACATATCACATGCAATTTATTTCAAAGCAATCAATAAAAAATATGTCTAGCAACATTAATAGCAAGCAAGGTAAAGTATTAGTACAACAAAGCAAAGGCGCTGTTGTCGACAACGATCTAGGCGAAATCATAGACCACCCAAATAGATCTCTATCATTTCTGCGAGATCTTTGTCAACAATCGATGCCGCTCTGGGCGTAAGATCGGAGAAAAGCTGGTGGCGTGTCGGTGGAGCCACTAGACCACTGGGCGTCGCCGAGGCCGTGTTGCGGTTGCGCCGCAACAAGGAAGCGGAGAGCGGCAGAACCCGGCGACTTTTTCCCTTGTGCGGGGGTGGCGACCGTGGGGAGTGGGATCTTCGTGGGTCTCGGCTGCGTCTTTGTTGTCGGTGCTGGTGCTCCCGATGGTTGCTGCGGGGCGATGGCAGTTTATCGACGAATGTCGAAAACCCTGGCATCTGTGGCACTGCGCGGGGCCTTTCCTGCCGCGCCAGGCTTCAATCTTCACTCCTGGCATTCCCATGAGCTCGGTGACGGCATAGATGCCCGGGGTTGCGTCCGCCGTGCGCTGCAGCTGGGCGTGGAAAATACATCCAGGCCGGCCGCTGCGCGCTCGGATCTGCCGGACGTACTCCGGGAGGAATCCCTTGGCCTTTAGGTCCTCTTCGATGTCTGCCGGCTCGGTGTTCGCCGGCAGATCTCCAGTCCTCGGATGGCCACCTTCAGGCTACGCTCGGCTGGGAGGCCGTAGCAGTACCAGGGCAGTCCGGTGGTAAGTAGGTATGTCTGGACGGCTCTGTATTCGTCCTCGTCCTTGGGGGTGAAGATGATCCCCTTCCCCAGATAACAAAAATTATGATAAAAAAACATGATAAGTACACTTTATTAATAATACGTGACAATACCAATTCAATACATAAAATTATACAAAAATGTCTCTACACGTCTATCTCTACCCCTCTCATCCGTGTGGCGTCGCCTCGTACGGGTAGATCGTTGGTGGGGGGAGTAGATCGTGTCCCGCCGGCTACACCAGCGATCATACATTATTTTTTAAGTGAAAAGCAATTTTACCATGGCTGACCTAGACTGGGAGTAGGCAACTTAAATGAAAATAAAAATTATGATAACGAAACATTTACTAAAAACCATGATTACTACAAATTAAAAACAGAAGTACAAAAAAAATCCAGTCATGCGGCTGACCTCGGCTGTACGTAATTTAAAGCAAAACAAAAATTAAGCTTAAAAAAACATGATGTGAACAAATGTAAAAAGAAAAACAAAGCAAAGGCGTTGTTGTCGACAACGATCTAGACGAAATCATAGACCACTCAAATAGATCTCTATCATTTCTGCGAGATCTTTGTCGACAATCGATCCCGCTCTGGGCGTAAGATCGGAGGAAAGCTGGTGGCGTGTCGGTGGAGCCACTGGACCACTGGGCGTCGCCGAGGCCGTGTTGCGGTTGCGCCGCAACAAGGAAGCGGAGAGCGGCAGAACCCGGCGACACACCGATAGCCCATCACACTCCCCTGTGTGATGCTCGTCATTCGGGAACCGGGAGTCGACCGCTGGATCCTGCAAGACGCGCTTGCTTGGAGGACGTGGCCACTCACATTCCTCAGCCTTCCTCTTCACCGGACACGGCGGATAGGGGGCAGCCGAAGCCCTCGGGTCCGGCTCAGCAGCGAGGCGGTGCTCCAACATTGCAACTGTAAAAGAAAAGAAAACGTTAATACAAATTTACGAAAAGGTTAACCACCACAACGATCGCTAACTAAATACATAAATAGGTGTGACTTACTCTTAGTCGCCAATCTGCTGTTCTCGAAGCGCAGGGCAGCCGCGTCCAAGCGCTTCTCACTATTATTATCCTCGACCCGACTGGCTCCACTGATGAGAAGGACGGCTCGAGCTAATATGTCCTTCTGACTCGCCTGAAACAAGAAAAACATATACTTTAATATGAATGTTCAGACAAAAAACTACATTTTTGTTTTGTATTGAAATATCTATTTACTTTGCCAGTCAGATTCACCGCCACCGCAAGATCATTTAGGGCACATTTTATTGCGCCCCGTTGCCGCCTCTCGCCAATCTTCTTCACTTCTAATTTTTCAGACTGAAACAATGAAAACAAAATGTGTATTTAACAGTTGTCGAAAATACGTGTACAAAAACTATTTATATTTCATGTCGACTATCAGCAGCAGGAACTCACTTTCGACAGAGGGCGTCTCCCGCTGCCGCAGGGACGACCGCGTCTACAGGTTTGGGAGACACCATCTCCACTAACACTTTCTACTGAAGACATATTGTGTGACAATTTCTCAGTGACGAGTCAGAGTGGAATGAGGTAGAATGCTACTTAGCTGAATACTTATACAAGCTTAAATGTCTCCATTCGGCTACCCCCACCCCTTTCACTCGTTCGGTCTCGCCTCGTACCGGTAGATCGTTGGTGGGGGGAGTAGTTCGTGTCCTGTCGGGTACACCAGCGATCATACAAAACTTAAGTGATAACAAAAATTATGATAAAAAAACATGATAAGTACACTTTATTAATAATACGTGACAATACCAATTCAATACATAAAATTATACAAAAATGTCTCTACACGTCTATCTCTACCCCTCTCATCCGTGTGGCGTCGCCTCGTACGGGTAGATCGTCGGTGGGGGGAGTAGATCGTGTCCCGCCGGCTACACCAGCGATCATACATTATTTTTTAAGTGAAAAGCAATTTTACCATGGCTGACCTCGACTGGGAGGGAGTACGTAACTTAAATGAAAATGAAAAATTATGATAACAAAACATTTACTAAAAAAACCATGATGACTACAAATTAAAAACAGAAGTACAATACAAAAAAAAATCCAGTCATGTGGCTGACCTCGACTGTACGTAATTTAAAGCAAAACAAAAATTAAGTTTAAAAAAACATGATGTGAACAAATGTAAAAAGAAAAACAATACACTACACAACAACACACAATTACATTTAACGAACCAGTTATTAGAGCCCAGTTAAAATAAAAAATCAAGCACAAAAAAATACTATTGTTCATTTAAAACATATCATATGCAATTTATTTCAAAGAAATCAATAAAAATATGTATAGCAACATTAATAGCAAGCAAGGTAAAGTATTCCACTGATGAGTAGGATGGCTCGAGCTAATATGTCCTTCTGACTCGCCTGAAACAAGAAAAACATATACTTTAATATGAATGTTCAGACAAAAAACTACATTTTTGTTTCGTATTGAAATATCTATTTACTTTGCCAGTCAGATTCACCGCCACCGCAAGATCATTTAGGGCACATTTTATTGCGCCTCGTTGCCGCCTCTCGCCAATCTTCTTCACTTCTAATTTTTCAGACTGAAACAATGAAAACAAAATGTGTATTTAACAGTTGTCGAAAATACGTGTACAAAAACTATTTATATTGCATGTCGACTATCAGCAGCAGGAACTCACTTTCGACAGAGGGCGTCTCCCGCTGCCGCAGGGACGACCGCGTCTACGGGTTTGGGCGACACCATCTCCACTAACACTTTCTACTGAAGACATATTGTGTGACAATTTCTCAGTGACGAGTCAGAGTGGAATGAGGTAGAATGCTACTTAGCTGAATACTTATACAAGCTTAAATGTCTCCATTCGGCTACCCCCACCCCTTTCACTCGTTCGGTCTCGCCTCGTACCGGTAGATCGTTGGTGGGGGGAGTAGTTCGTGTCCTGTCGGGTACACCAGCGATCATACAAAACTTAAGTGATAACAAAAATTATGATAAAAAAACATGATAAGTACACTTTATTAATAATACGTGACAATACCAATTCAATACATAAAATTATACAAAAATGTCTCTACACGTCTATCTCTACCCCTCTCATCCGTGTGGCGTCGCCTCGTACGGGTAGATCGTCGGTGGGGGGAGTAGATCGTGTCCCGCCGGCTACACCAGCGATCATACATTATTTTTTAAGTGAAAAGCAATTTTACCATGGCTGACCTCGACTGGGAGGGAGTACGTAACTTAAATGAAAATGAAAAATTATGATAACAAAACATTTACTAAAAAACCATGATGACTACAAATTAAAAACAGAAGTACAATACAAAAAAAATCCAGTCCAGTTTTCAGACTGAAACAATGAAAACAAAATGTGTATTTAACATAGCAACATTAATAGCAAGCAAGGTAAAGTATTACTAGTACAACAAAGCAAAGGCGCTGTTGTCGACAACGATCTAGACGAAATCATAGACCACTCAAATAGATCTCTATCATTTCTGCGAGATCTTTGTCGACAATCGATCCCGCTCTGGGCGTAAGATCGGAGGAAAGCTGGTGGCGTGTCGGTGGAGCCACTGGACCACTGGGCGTCGCCGAGGCCGTGTTGCGGTTGCGCCGCAACAAGGAAGCGGAGAGCGGCAGAACCCGGCGACACACCGATAGCCCATCACACTCCCCTGTGTGATGCTCGTCATTCGGGAACCGGGAGTCGACCGCTGGATCCTGCAAGACGCGCTTGCTTGGAGGACGTGGCCACTCACATTCCTCAGCCTTCCTCTTCACCGGACACGGCGGATAGGGGGCAGCCGAAGCCCTCGGGTCCGGCTCAGCAGCGAGGCGGTGCTCCAACATTGCAACTGTAAAAGAAAAGAAAACGTTAATACAAATTTACGAAAAGGTTAACCACCACAACGATCGCTAACTAAATACATAAATAGGTGTGACTTACTCTTAGTCGCCAATCTGCTGTTCTCGAAGCGCAGGGCAGCCGCGTCCAAGCGCTTCTCACTATTATTATCCTCGACCCGACTGGCTCCACTGATGAGTAGGACGGCTCGAGCTAATATGTCCTTCTGACTCGCCTGAAACAAGAAAAACATATACTTTAATATGAATGTTCAGACAAAAAACTACATTTTTGTTTTGTATTGAAATATCTATTTACTTTGCCAGTCAGATTCACCGCCACCGCAAGATCATTTAGGGCACATTTTATTGCGCCCCGTTGCCGCCTCTCGCCAATCTTCTTCACTTCTAATTTTTCAGACTGAAACAATGAAAACAAAATGTGTATTTAACAGTTGTCGAAAATACGTGTACAAAAACTATTTATATTTCATGTCGACTATCAGCAGCAGGAACTCACTTTCGACAGAGGGCGTCTCCCGCTGCCGCAGGGACGACCGCGTCTACGGGTTTGGGCGACACCATCTCCACTAACACTTTCTACTGAAGACATATTGTGTGACAATTTCTCAGTGACGAGTCAGAGTGGAATGAGGTAGAATGCTACTTAGCTGAATACTTATACAAGCTTAAATGTCTCCATTCGGCTACCCCCACCCCTTTCACTCGTTCGGTCTCGCCTCGTACCGGTAGATCGTTGGTGGGGGGAGTAGTTCGTGTCCTGTCGGGTACACCAGCGATCATACAAAACTTAAGTGATAACAAAAATTATGATAAAAAAACATGATAAGTACACTTTATTAATAATACGTGACAATACCAATTCAATACATAAAATTATACAAAAATGTCTCTACACGTCTATCTCTACCCCTCTCATCCGTGTGGCGTCGCCTCGTACGGGTAGATCGTCGGTGGGGGGAGTAGATCGTGTCCCGCCGGCTACACCAGCGATCATACATTATTTTTTAAGTGAAAAGCAATTTTACCATGGCTGACCTCGACTGGGAGGGAGTACGTAACTTAAATGAAAATGAAAAATTATGATAACAAAACATTTACTAAAAAACCATGATGACTACAAATTAAAAACAGAAGTACAATACAAAAAAAAATCCAGTCATATGGCTGACCTCGACTGTACGTAATTTAAAGCAAAACAAAAATTAAGTTTAAAAAAACATGATGTGAACAAATGTAAAAAGAAAAACAATACACTACACAACAACACACAATTACATTTAACGAACCAGTTATTAGAGCCCAGTTAAAATAAAAAATCAAGCACAAAAAAATACTATTGTTCATTTAAAACATATCACATGCAATTTATTTCAAAGCAATCAATAAAAATATGTATAGCAACATTAATAGCAAGCAAGGTAAAGTATTACTAGTACAACAAAGCAAAGGCGCTGTTGTCGACAACGATCTAGACGAAATCATAGACCACTCAAATAGATCTCTATCATTTCTGCGAGATCTTTGTCGACAATCGATCCCGCTCTGGGCGTAAGATCGGAGGAAAGCTGGTGGCGTGTCGGTGGAGCCACTTGACCACTGGGCGTCGCCGAGGCCGTGTTGCGGTTGCGCCGCAACAAGGAAGCGGAGAGCGGCAGAACCCGGCGACACACCGATAGCCCATCACACTCCCCTGTGTGATGCTCGTCATTCGGGAACCGGGAGTCGACCGCTGGATCCTGCAAGACGCGCTTGCTTGGAGGACGTGGCCACTCACATTCCTCAGCCTTCCTCTTCACCGGACACGGCGGATAGGGGGCAGCCGAAGCCCTCGGGTCCGGCTCAGCAGCGAGGCGGTGCTCCAACATTGCAACTGTAAAAGAAAAGAAAACGTTAATACGAAACAAATTTACGAAAAGGTTAACCACCACAACGATCGCTAACTAAATACATAAATAGGTGTGACTTACTCTTAGTCGCCAATCTGCTGTTCTCGAAGCGCAGGGCAGCCGCGTCCAAGCGCTTCTCACTATTATTATCCTCGACCCGACTGGCTCCACTGATGAGTAGGACGGCTCGAGCTAATATGTCCTTCTGACTCGCCTGAAACAAGAAAAACATATACTTTAATATGAATGTTCAGACAAAAAACTACATTTTTGTTTTGTATTGAAATATCTATTTACTTTGCCAGTCAGATTCACCGCCACCGCAAGATCATTTAGGGCACATTTTATTGCGCCCCGTTGCCGCCTCTCGCCAATCTTCTTCACTTCTAATTTTTCAGACTGAAACAATGAAAACAAAATGTGTATTTAACAGTTGTCGAAAATACGTGTACAAAAACTATTTATATTTCATGTCGACTATCAGCAGCAGGAACTCACTTTCGACAGAGGGCGTCTCCCGCTGCCGCAGGGACGACCGCGTCTACGGGTTTGGGCGACACCATCTCCACTAACACTTTCTACTGAAGACATATTGTGTGACAATTTCTCAGTGACGAGTCAGAGTGGAATGAGGTAGAATGCTACTTAGCTGAATACTTATACAAGCTTAAATGTCTCCATTCGGCTACCCCCACCCCTTTCACTCGTTCGGTCTCGCCTCGTACCGGTAGATCGTTGGTGGGGGGAGTAGTTCGTGTCCTGTCGGGTACACCAGCGATCATACAAAACTTAAGTGATAACAAAAATTATGATAAAAAAACATGATAAGTACACTTTATTAATAATACGTGACAATACCAATTCAATACATAAAATTATACAAAAATGTCTCTACACGTCTATCTCTACCCCTCTCATCCGTGTGGCGTCGCCTCGTACGGGTAGATCGTCGGTGGGGGGAGTAGATCGTGTCCCGCCGGCTACACCAGCGATCATACATTATTTTTTAAGTGAAAAGCAATTTTACCATGGCTGACCTCGACTGGGAGGGAGTACGTAACTTAAATGAAAATGAAAAATTATGATAACAAAACATTTACTAAAAAACCATGATGACTACAAATTAAAAACAGAAGTACAATACAAAAAAAAATCCAGTCATATGGCTGACCTCGACTGTACGTAATTTAAAGCAAAACAAAAATTAAGTTTAAAAAAACATGATGTGAACAAATGTAAAAAGAAAAACAATACACTACACAACAACACACAATTACATTTAACGAACCAGTTATTAGAGCCCAGTTAAAATAAAAAATCAAGCACAAAAAAATACTATTGTTCATTTAAAACATATCACATGCAATTTATTTCAAAGCAATCAATAAAAATATGTATAGCAACATTAATAGCAAGCAAGGTAAAGTATTACTAGTACAACAAAGCAAAGGCGCTGTTGTCGACAACGATCTAGACGAAATCATAGACCACTCAAATAGATCTCTATCATTTCTGCGAGATCTTTGTCGACAATCGATCCCGCTCTGGGCGTAAGATCGGAGGAAAGCTGGTGGCGTGTCGGTGGAGCCACTGGACCACTGGGCGTCGCCGAGGCCGTGTTGCGGTTGCGCCGCAACAAGGAAGCGGAGAGCGGCAGAACCCGGCGACACACCGATAGCCCATCACACTCCCCTGTGTGATGCTCGTCATTCGGGAACCGGGAGTCGACCGCTGGATCCTGCAAGACGCGCTTGCTTGGAGGACGTGGCCACTCACATTCCTCAGCCTTCCTCTTCACCGGACACGGCGGATAGGGGGCAGCCGAAGCCCTCGGGTCCGGCTCAGCAGCGAGGCGGTGCTCCAACATTGCAACTGTAAAAGAAAAGAAAACGTTAATACAAATTTACGAAAAGGTTAACCACCACAACGATCGCTAACTAAATACATAAATAGGTGTGACTTACTCTTAGTCGCCAATCTGCTGTTCTCGAAGCGCAGGGCAGCCGCGTCCAAGCGCTTCTCACTATTATTATCCTCGACCCGACTGGCTCCACTGATGAGTAGGACGGCTCGAGCTAATATGTCCTTCTGACTCGCCTGAAACAAGAAAAACATATACTTTAATATGAATGTTCAGACAAAAAACTACATTTTTGTTTTGTATTGAAATATCTATTTACTTTGCCAGTCAGATTCACCGCCACCGCAAGATCATTTAGGGCACATTTTATTGCGCCCCGTTGCCGCCTCTCGCCAATCTTCTTCACTTCTAATTTTTCAGACTGAAACAATGAAAACAAAATGTGTATTTAACAGTTGTCGAAAATACGTGTACAAAAACTATTTATATTTCATGTCGACTATCAGCAGCAGGAACTCACTTTCGACAGAGGGCGTCTCCCGCTGCCGCAGGGACGACCGCGTCTACGGGTTTGGGCGACACCATCTCCACTAACACTTTCTACTGAAGACATATTGTGTGACAATTTCTCAGTGACGAGTCAGAGTGGAATGAGGTAGAATGCTACTTAGCTGAATACTTATACAAGCTTAAATGTCTCCATTCGGCTACCCCCACCCCTTTCACTCGTTCGGTCTCGCCTCGTACCGGTAGATCGTTGGTGGGGGGAGTAGTTCGTGTCCTGTCGGGTACACCAGCGATCATACAAAACTTAAGTGATAACAAAAATTATGATAAAAAAACATGATAAGTACACTTTATTAATAATACGTGACAATACCAATTCAATACATAAAATTATACAAAAATGTCTCTACACGTCTATCTCTACCCCTCTCATCCGTGTGGCGTCGCCTCGTACGGGTAGATCGTCGGTGGGGGGAGTAGATCGTGTCCCGCCGGCTACACCAGCGATCATACATTATTTTTTAAGTGAAAAGCAATTTTACCATGGCTGACCTCGACTGGGAGGGAGTACGTAACTTAAATGAAAATGAAAAATTATGATAACAAAACATTTACTAAAAAACCATGATGACTACAAATTAAAAACAGAAGTACAATACAAAAAAAATCCAGTCCAGTTTTCAGACTGAAACAATGAAAACAAAATGTGTATTTAACATAGCAACATTAATAGCAAGCAAGGTAAAGTATTACTAGTACAACAAAGCAAAGGCGCTGTTGTCGACAACGATCTAGACGAAATCATAGACCACTCAAATAGATCTCTATCATTTCTGCGAGATCTTTGTCGACAATCGATCCCGCTCTGGGCGTAAGATCGGAGGAAAGCTGGTGGCGTGTCGGTGGAGCCACTGGACCACTGGGCGTCGCCGAGGCCGTGTTGCGGTTGCGCCGCAACAAGGAAGCGGAGAGCGGCAGAACCCGGCGACACACCGATAGCCCATCACACTCCCCTGTGTGATGCTCGTCATTCGGGAACCGGGAGTCGACCGCTGGATCCTGCAAGACGCGCTTGCTTGGAGGACGTGGCCACTCACATTCCTCAGCCTTCCTCTTCACCGGACACGGCGGATAGGGGGCAGCCGAAGCCCTCGGGTCCGGCTCAGCAGCGAGGCGGTGCTCCAACATTGCAACTGTAAAAGAAAAGAAAACGTTAATACGAAACAAATTTACGAAAAGGTTAACCACCACAACGATCGCTAACTAAATACATAAATAGGTGTGACTTACTCTTAGTCGCCAATCTGCTGTTCTCGAAGCGCAGGGCAGCCGCGTCCAAGCGCTTCTCACTATTATTATCCTCGACCCGACTGGCTCCACTGATGAGTAGGACGGCTCGAGCTAATATGTCCTTCTGACTCGCCTGAAACAAGAAAAACATATACTTTAATATGAATGTTCAGACAAAAAACTACATTTTTGTTTTGTATTGAAATATCTATTTACTTTGCCAGTCAGATTCACCGCCACCGCAAGATCATTTAGGGCACATTTTATTGCGCCCCGTTGCCGCCTCTCGCCAATCTTCTTCACTTCTAATTTTTCAGACTGAAACAATGAAAACAAAATGTGTATTTAACAGTTGTCGAAAATACGTGTACAAAAACTATTTATATTTCATGTCGACTATCAGCAGCAGGAACTCACTTTCGACAGAGGGCGTCTCCCGCTGCCGCAGGGACGACCGCGTCTACGGGTTTGGGCGACACCATCTCCACTAACACTTTCTACTGAAGACATATTGTGTGACAATTTCTCAGTGACGAGTCAGAGTGGAATGAGGTAGAATGCTACTTAGCTGAATACTTATACAAGCTTAAATGTCTCCATTCGGCTACCCCCACCCCTTTCACTCGTTCGGTCTCGCCTCGTACCGGTAGATCGTTGGTGGGGGGAGTAGTTCGTGTCCTGTCGGGTACACCAGCGATCATACAAAACTTAAGTGATAACAAAAATTATGATAAAAAAACATGATAAGTACACTTTATTAATAATACGTCACAACGATCTAGACGAAATCATAGACCACTCAAATAGATCTCTATCATTTCTGCGAGATCTTTGTCGACAATCGATCCCGCTCTGGGCGTAAGATCGGAGGAAAGCTGGTGGCGTGTCGGTGGAGCCACTGGACCACTGGGCGTCGCCGAGGCCGTGTTGCGGTTGCGCCGCAACAAGGAAGCGGAGAGCGGCAGAACCCGGCGACACACCGATAGCCCATCACACTCCCCTGTGTGATGCTCGTCATTCGGGAACCGGGAGTCGACTGCTGGATCCTGCAAGACGCGCTTGCTTGGAGGACGTGGCCACTCACATTCCTCAGCCTTCCTCTTCACCGGACACGGCGGATAGGGGGCAGCCGAAGCCCTCGGGTCCGGCTCAGCAGCGAGGCTGTGCTCCAACATTGCAACTGTAAAAGAAAAGAAAACGTTAATACAAATTTACGAAAAGGTTAACCACCACAACGATCGCTAACTAAATACATAAATAGGTGTGACTTACTCTTAGTCGCCAATCTGCTGTTCTCGAAGCGCAGGGCAGCCGCGTCCAAGCGCTTCTCACTATTATTATCCTCGACCCGACTGGCTCCACTGATGAGTAGGACGGCTCGAGCTAATATGTCCTTCTGACTCGCCTGAAACAAGAAAAACACATACTTTAATATGAATGTTCGGACAAAAAAACTACATTTTTGTTTTGTATTGAAATATCTATTTACTTTGCCAGTCAGATTCACCGCCACCGCAAGATCATTTAGGGCTCATTTTATTGCGCCCCGTTGCCGCCTCTCGCCAATCTTCTTCACTTCTAATTTTTCAGACTGAAACAATGAAAACAAAATGTGTATTTAACAGTTGTCGAAAATACGTGTACAAAAACTATTTATATTTCATGTCGACTATCAGCAGCAGGAACTCACTTTCGACAGAGGGCGTCTCCCGCTGCCGCAGGGACGACCGCGTCTACGGGTTTGGGCGACACCATCTCCACTAACACTTTCTACTGAAGACATATTGTGTGACAATTTCTCAGTGACGAGTCAGAGTGGAATGAGGTAGAATGCTACTTAGCTGAATACTTATACAAGCTTAAATGTCTCCATTCGGCTACCCCCACCCCTTTCACTCGTTCGGTCTCGCCTCGTACCGGTAGATCGTTGGTGGGGGGAGTAGTTCGTGTCCTGTCGGGTACACCAGCGATCATACAAAACTTAAGTGATAACAAAAATTATGATAAAAAAACATGATAAGTACACTTTATTAATAATACGTCACAACGATCTAGACGAAATCATAGACCACTCAAATAGATCTCTATCATTTCTGCGAGATCTTTGTCGACAATCGATCCCGCTCTGGGCGTAAGATCGGAGGAAAGCTGGTGGCGTGTCGGTGGAGCCACTGGACCACTGGGCGTCGCCGAGGCCGTGTTGCGGTTGCGCCGCAACAAGGAAGCGGAGAGCGGCAGAACCCGGCGACACACCGATAGCCCATCACACTCCCCTGTGTGATGCTCGTCATTCGGGAACCGGGAGTCGACCGCTGGATCCTGCAAGACGCGCTTGCTTGGAGGACGTGGCCACTCACATTCCTCAGCCTTCCTCTTCACCGGACACGGCGGATAGGGGGCAGCCGAAGCCCTCGGGTCCGGCTCAGCAGCGAGGCGGTGCTCCAACATTGCAACTGTAAAAGAAAAGAAAACGTTAATACAAATTTACGAAAAGGTTAACCACCACAACGATCGCTAACTAAATACATAAATAGGTGTGACTTACTCTTAGTCGCCAATCTGCTGTTCTCGAAGCGCAGGGCAGCCGCGTCCAAGCGCTTCTCACTATTATTATCCTCGACCCGACTGGCTCCACTGATGAGAAGGACGGCTCGAGCTAATATGTCCTTCTGACTCGCCTGAAACAAGAAAAACATATACTTTAATATGAATGTTCAGACAAAAAACTACATTTTTGTTTTGTATTGAAATATCTATTTACTTTGCCAGTCAGATTCACCGCCACCGCAAGATCATTTAGGGCACATTTTATTGCGCCCCGTTGCCGCCTCTCGCCAATCTTCTTCACTTCTAATTTTTCAGACTGAAACAATGAAAACAAAATGTGTATTTAACAGTTGTCGAAAATACGTGTACAAAAACTATTTATATTTCATGTCGACTATCAGCAGCAGGAACTCACTTTCGACAGAGGGCGTCTCCCGCTGCCGCAGGGACGACCGCGTCTACAGGTTTGGGCGACACCATCTCCACTAACACTTTCTACTGAAGACATATTGTGTGACAATTTCTCAGTGACGAGTCAGAGTGGAATGAGGTAGAATGCTACTTAGCTGAATACTTATACAAGCTTAAATGTCTCCATTCGGCTACCCCCACCCCTTTCACTCGTTCGGTCTCGCCTCGTACCGGTAGATCGTTGGTGGGGGGAGTAGTTCGTGTCCTGTCGGGTACACCAGCGATCATACAAAACTTAAGTGATAACAAAAATTATGATAAAAAAACATGATAAGTACACTTTATTAATAATACGTCACAACGATCTAGACGAAATCATAGACCACTCAAATAGATCTCTATCATTTCTGCGAGATCTTTGTCGACAATCGATCCCGCTCTGGGCGTAAGATCGGAGGAAAGCTGGTGGCGTGTCGGTGGAGCCACTGGACCACTGGGCGTCGCCGAGGCCGTGTTGCGGTTGCGCCGCAACAAGGAAGCGGAGAGCGGCAGAACCCGGCGACACACCGATAGCCCATCACACTCCCCTGTGTGATGCTCGTCATTCGGGAACCGGGAGTCGACTGCTGGATCCTGCAAGACGCGCTTGCTTGGAGGACGTGGCCACTCACATTCCTCAGCCTTCCTCTTCACCGGACACGGCGGATAGGGGGCAGCCGAAGCCCTCGGGTCCGGCTCAGCAGCGAGGCTGTGCTCCAACATTGCAACTGTAAAAGAAAAGAAAACGTTAATACAAATTTACGAAAAGGTTAACCACCACAACGATCGCTAACTAAATACATAAATAGGTGTGACTTACTCTTAGTCGCCAATCTGCTGTTCTCGAAGCGCAGGGCAGCCGCGTCCAAGCGCTTCTCACTATTATTATCCTCGACCCGACTGGCTCCACTGATGAGTAGGACGGCTCGAGCTAATATGTCCTTCTGACTCGCCTGAAACAAGAAAAACACATACTTTAATATGAATGTTCGGACAAAAAAACTACATTTTTGTTTTGTATTGAAATATCTATTTACTTTGCCAGTCAGATTCACCGCCACCGCAAGATCATTTAGGGCTCATTTTATTGCGCCCCGTTGCCGCCTCTCGCCAATCTTCTTCACTTCTAATTTTTCAGACTGAAACAATGAAAACAAAATGTGTATTTAACAGTTGTCGAAAATACGTGTACAAAAACTATTTATATTTCATGTCGACTATCAGCAGCAGGAACTCACTTTCGACAGAGGGCGTCTCCCGCTGCCGCAGGGACGACCGCGTCTACGGGTTTGGGCGACACCATCTCCACTAACACTTTCTACTGAAGACATATTGTGTGACAATTTCTCAGTGACGAGTCAGAGTGGAATGAGGTAGAATGCTACTTAGCTGAATACTTATACAAGCTTAAATGTCTCCATTCGGCTACCCCCACCCCTTTCACTCGTTCGGTCTCGCCTCGTACCGGTAGATCGTTGGTGGGGGGAGTAGTTCGTGTCCTGTCGGGTACACCAGCGATCATACAAAACTTAAGTGATAACAAAAATTATGATAAAAAAACATGATAAGTACACTTTATTAATAATACGTGACAACGATCTAGACGAAATCATAGACCACTCAAATAGATCTCTATCATTTCTGCGAGATCTTTGTCGACAATCGATCCCGCTCTGGGCGTAAGATCGGAGGAAAGCTGGTGGCGTGTCGGTGGAGCCACTGGACCACTGGGCGTCGCCGAGGCCGTGTTGCGGTTGCGCCGCAACAAGGAAGCGGAGAGCGGCAGAACCCGGCGACACACCGATAGCCCATCACACTCCCCTGTGTGATGCTCGTCATTCGGGAACCGGGAGTCGACCGCTGGATCCTGCAAGACGCGCTTGCTTGGAGGACGTGGCCACTCACATTCCTCAGCCTTCCTCTTCACCGGACACGGCGGATAGGGGGCAGCCGAAGCCCTCGGGTCCGGCTCAGCAGCGAGGCTGTGCTCCAACATTGCAACTGTAAAAGAAAAGAAAACGTTAATACAAATTTACGAAAAGGTTAACCACCACAACGATCGCTAACTAAATACATAAATAGGTGTGACTTACTCTTAGTCGCCAATCTGCTGTTCTCGAAGCGCAGGGCAGCCGCGTCCAAGCGCTTCTCACTATTATTATCCTCGACCCGACTGGCTCCACTGATGAGTAGGACGGCTCGAGCTAATATGTCCTTCTGACTCGCCTGAAACAAGAAAAACACATACTTTAATATGAATGTTCGGACAAAAAAACTACATTTTTGTTTTGTATTGAAATATCTATTTACTTTGCCAGTCAGATTCACCGCCACCGCAAGATCATTTAGGGCACATTTTATTGCGCCCCGTTGCCGCCTCTCGCCAATCTTCTTCACTTCTAATTTTTCAGACTGAAACAATGAAAACAAAATGTGTATTTAACAGTTGTCGAAAATACGTGTACAAAAACTATTTATATTTCATGTCGACTATCAGCAGCAGGAACTCACTTTCGACAGAGGGCGTCTCCCGCTGCCGCAGGGACGACCGCGTCTACGGGTTTGGGCGACACCATCTCCACTAACACTTTCTACTGAAGACATATTGTGTGACAATTTCTCAGTGACGAGTCAGAGTGGAATGAGGTAGAATGCTACTTAGCTGAATACTTATACAAGCTTAAATGTCTCCATTCGGCTACCCCCACCCCTTTCACTCGTTCGGTCTCGCCTCGTACCGGTAGATCGTTGGTGGGGGGAGTAGTTCGTGTCCTGTCGGGTACACCAGCGATCATACAAAACTTAAGTGATAACAAAAATTATGATAAAAAAACATGATAAGTACACTTTATTAATAATACGTGACAATACCAATTCAATACATAAAATTATACAAAAATGTCTCTACACGTCTATCTCTACCCCTCTCATCCGTGTGGCGTCGCCTCGTACGGGTAGATCGTCGGTGGGGGGAGTAGATCGTGTCCCGCCGGCTACACCAGCGATCATACATTATTTTTTAAGTGAAAAGCAATTTTACCATGGCTGACCTCGACTGGGAGGGAGTACGTAACTTAAATGAAAATGAAAAATTATGATAACAAAACATTTACTAAAAAACCATGATGACTACAAATTAAAAACAGAAGTACAATACAAAAAAAAATCCAGTCATATGGCTGACCTCGACTGTACGTAATTTAAAGCAAAACAAAAATTAAGTTTAAAAAAACATGATGTGAACAAATGTAAAAAGAAAAACAATACACTACACAACAACACACAATTACATTTAACGAACCAGATATTAGAGCCCAGTTAAAATAAAAAATCAAGCACAAAAAAATACTATTGTTCATTTAAAACATATCACATGCAATTTATTTCAAAGCAATCAATAAAAATATGTATAGCAACATTAATAGCAAGCAAGGTAAAGCAAGGTATTACTAGTACAACAAAGCAAAGGCGCTGTTGTCGACAACGATCTAGACGAAATCATAGACCACTCAAATAGTTCTCTATCATTTCTGCGAGATCTTTGTCGACAATCGATCCCGCTCTGGGCGTAAGATCGGAGGAAAGCTGGTGGCGTGTCGGTGGAGCCACTGGACCACTGGGCGTCGCCGAGGCCGTGTTGCGGTTGCGCCGCAACAAGGAAGCGGAGAGCGGCAGAACCCGGCGACACACCGATAGCCCATCACACTCCCCTGTGTGATGCTCGTCATTCGGGAACCGGGAGTCGACCGCTGGATCCTGCAAGACGCGCTTGCTTGGAGGACGTGGCCACTCACATTCCTCAGCCTTCCTCTTCACCGGACACGGCGGATAGGGGGCAGCCGAAGCCCTCGGGTCCGGCTCAGCAGCGAGGCGGTGCTCCAACATTGCAACTGTAAAAGAAAAGAAAACGTTAATACAAATTTACGAAAAGGTTAACCACCACAACGATCGCTAACTAAATACATAAATAGGTGTGACTTACTCTTAGTCGCCAATCTGCTGTTCTCGAAGCGCAGGGCAGCCGCGTCCAAGCGCTTCTCACTATTATTATCCTCGACCCGACTGGCTCCACTGATGAGTAGGACGGCTCGAGCTAATATGTCCTTCTGACTCGCCTGAAACAAGAAAAACACATACTTTAATATGAATGTTCGGACAAAAAAACTACATTTTTGTTTTGTATTGAAATATCTATTTACTTTGCCAGTCAGATTCACCGCCACCGCAAGATCATTTAGGGCACATTTTATTGCGCCCCGTTGCCGCCTCTCGCCAATCTTCTTCACTTCTAATTTTTCAGACTGAAACAATGAAAACAAAATGTGTATTTAACAGTTGTCGAAAATACGTGTACAAAAACTATTTATATTTCATGTCGACTATCAGCAGCAGGAACTCACTTTCGACAGAGGGCGTCTCCCGCTGCCGCAGGGACGACCGCGTCTACGGGTTTGGGCGACACCATCTCCACTAACACTTTCTACTGAAGACATATTGTGTGACAATTTCTCAGTGACGAGTCAGAGTGGAATGAGGTAGAATGCTACTTAGCTGAATACTTATACAAGCTTAAATGTCTCCATTCGGCTACCCCCACCCCTTTCACTCGTTCGGTCTCGCCTCGTACCGGTAGATCGTTGGTGGGGGGAGTAGTTCGTGTCCTGTCGGGTACACCAGCGATCATACAAAACTTAAGTGATAACAAAAATTATGATAAAAAAACATGATAAGTACACTTTATTAATAATACGTGACAATACCAATTCAATACATAAAATTATACAAAAATGTCTCTACACGTCTATCTCTACCCCTCTCATCCGTGTGGCGTCGCCTCGTACGGGTAGATCGTCGGTGGGGGGAGTAGATCGTGTCCCGCCGGCTACACCAGCGATCATACATTATTTTTTAAGTGAAAAGCAATTTTACCATGGCTGACCTCGACTGGGAGGGAGTACGTAACTTAAATGAAAATGAAAAATTATGATAACAAAACATTTACTAAAAAACCATGATGACTACAAATTAAAAACAGAAGTACAATACAAAAAAAAATCCAGTCATATGGCTGACCTCGACTGTACGTAATTTAAAGCAAAACAAAAATTAAGTTTAAAAAAACATGATGTGAACAAATGTAAAAAGAAAAACAATACACTACACAACAACACACAATTACATTTAACGAACCAGTTATTAGAGCCCAGTTAAAATAAAAAATCAAGCACAAAAAAATACTATTGTTCATTTAAAACATATCACATGCAATTTATTTCAAAGCAATCAATAAAAATATGTATAGCAACATTAATAGCAAGCAAGGTAAAGCAAGGTATTACTAGTACAACAAAGCAAAGGCGCTGTTGTCGACAACGATCTAGACGAAATCATAGACCACTCAAATAGTTCTCTATCATTTCTGCGAGATCTTTGTCGACAATCGATCCCGCTCTGGGCGTAAGATCGGAGGAAAGCTGGTGGCGTGTCGGTGGAGCCACTGGACCACTGGGCGTCGCCGAGGCCGTGTTGCGGTTGCGCCGCAACAAGGAAGCGGAGAGCGGCAGAACCCGGCGACACACCGATAGCCCATCACACTCCCCTGTGTGATGCTCGTCATTCGGGAACCGGGAGTCGACCGCTGGATCCTGCAAGACGCGCTTGCTTGGAGGACGTGGCCACTCACATTCCTCAGCCTTCCTCTTCACCGGACACGGCGGATAGGGGGCAGCCGAAGCCCTCGGGTCCGGCTCAGCAGCGAGGCGGTGCTCCAACATTGCAACTGTAAAAGAAAAGAAAACGTTAATACAAATTTACGAAAAGGTTAACCACCACAACGATCGCTAACTAAATACATAAATAGGTGTGACTTACTCTTAATCGCCAATCTGCTGTTCTCGAAGCGCAGGGCAGCCGCGTCCAAGCGCTTCTCACCATTATCATCCTCGACCCGACTGGCTCCACTGATGAGTAGGATGGCTCGAGCTAATATGTCCTTCTGACTCGCCTGAAACAAGAAAAACATATACTTTAATATGAATGATCAGACAAAAAACTACATTTTTGTTTTGTATTGAAATATCTATTTACTTTGCCAGTCAGATTCACCGCCACCGCAAGATCATTTAGGGCACATTTTATTGCGCCCCGTTGCCGCCTCTCGCCAATCTTCTTCACTTCTAATTTTTCAGACTGAAACAATGAAAACAAAATGTGTATTTAACAGTTGTCGAAAATATGTACAAAAACTATTTATATTTCATGTCGACTATCAGCAGCAGGAACTCACTTTCGACAGAGGGCGTCTCCCGCTTCCGCAGGGACGACCGCGTCTACGGGTTTGGGCGACACCATCTCCACTAACACTTTCTACTGAAGACATATTGTGTGACAATTTCTCAGTGACGAGTCAGAGTGAAATGAGGTAGAATGCTACTTAGCTGAATACTTATACAAGCTTAAATGCCTCCATTCGGCTACCCCCACCACTTTCACTCGTTCGGTCTCGCCTCGTACCGGTAGATCGTTGGTGGGGGGAGTAGTTCGTGTCCTGTCGGGTACACCAGCGATCATACAAAACTTAAGTGATAACTAGACCCCGGTATCGGAGGTGCAAAATGATAGCTGTCAAGTTCATTGCATACAATACAAATCTCTGGTTGCTACATTTATTATGGTTCTGGTTGCACAACATTGACTAAAAACTTTTGAGATATTAAATACTTATAATAAATTATTTATGTCAATAGATAGTCAAAGTCATCTTACAACGATGTCTTCGATTATTTAGCCGTGTTTACGAGTCTATTCGCCTAAAATATTTTATAAAATAGAAAGTGGAGTCACTTCTTGCTGAACGCCCTGAACTTCAAAAATGAATGAAAAACATTTAATAAACAATTTGCAAAACTTAAGTGATAACAAAAATTATGATAAAAAAACATGATAAGTACACTTTATTAATAATACGTGACAATACCAATTCAATACATAAAATTGTACAAAAATGTCTCTACACGTCTATCTCTACCCCTCTCACCCGTGTGGCGTCGCCTCGTACGGGTAGATCGTTGGTGGGGGGGGAGTAGATCGTGTCCCGCCGGCTACACCAGCGATCATACATTATTTTTTAAGTGAAAAGCAATTTTATCATGACTGACCTAGACCGGGAGTACGTAACTTAAATGAAAATAAAAATTATGATGACAAAACATTTAGTAAAAAAACCATGATGACTACAAATTAAAAACAGAAGTATAATACAAAAAAAATCCAGTCATGTGGCTGACCTCGGCTGTACGTAATTTAAAGCAAAACAAAAATTAAGCTTAAAAAAACATGATGTGAACAAATGTAAAAAGAAAAACAATACACTACACAACAACACACAATTACATTTAACGAACCAGTTATTAGAGCCCAGTTAAAATAAAAAATCAAGCACAAAAAAATACTATTGTTCATTTAAAACATATCACATGCAATTTATTTCAAAGCAATCAATAAAAATATGTATAGCAACATTAATAGCAAGCAAGGTAAAGTATTAGTACAACAAAGCAAAGGCGCTGTTGTCGACAACGATCTAGACGAAATCATAGACCACTCAAATAGATCTCTATCATTTCTGCGAGATCTTTGTCGACAATCGATCCCGCTCTGGGCGTAAGATCGGAGGAAAGCTGGTGGCGTGTCGGTGGAGCCACTGGACCACTGGGCGTCGCCGAGGCCGTGTTGCGGTTGCGCCGCAACAAGGAAGCGGAGAGCGGCAGAACCCGGCGACACACCGATAGCCCATCACATTCCCCTGTGTGATGCTCGTCATTCGGGAACCGGGAGTCGACCGCTGGATCCTGCAAGACGCGCTTGCTCGGAGGACGTGGCCACTCACAGTCAGCCTCAGCCTTCCTCTTCACCGGACACGGCGGATAGGGGGCAGCCGAAGCCCTCGGGTCCGGCTCAGCAGCGAGACGGTGCTCCAACATTGCAACTGCAAAAGAAAAGAAAACCTTAATACAAATTTACCAAAAGGTTAACCACCACAACGATCGCTAAATAAATACAAAAATAGGTGTGACTTACTCTTAGACGCCAATCTGCTGTTCTCGAAGCGCAGGGCAGCCGCGTCCAAGCGCTTCTCACCATTATCATCCTCGACCCGACTGGCTCCACTGATGAGTAGGATGGCTCGAGCTAATATGTCCTTCTGACTCGCCTGAAACAAGAAAAACATATACTTTAATATGAATGATCAGACAAAAAACTACATTTTTGTTTTGTATTGAAATATCTATTTACTTTGCCAGTCAGATTCACCGCCACCGCAAGATCATTTAGGGCACATTTTATTGCGCCCCGTTGCCGCCTCTCGCCAATCTTCTTCACTTCTAATTTTTCAGACTGAAACAATGAAAACAAAATGTGTATTTAACAGTTGTCGAAAATATGTACAAAAACTATTTATATTTCATGTCGACTATCAGCAGCAGGAACTCACTTTCGACAGAGGGCGTCTCCCGCTGCCGCAGGGACGACCGCGTCTACGGGTTTGGGCGACACCATCTCCACTAACACTTTCTACTGAAGACATATTGTGTGACAATTTCTCAGTGACGAGTCAGAGTGAAATGAGGTAGAATGCTACTTAGGTGAATACTTATACAAGCTTAAATGCCTCCTTTCGGCTACCCCCACCCCTTTCACTCGTTCGGTCTCGCCTCGTACCGGTAGATCGTTGGTGGGGGGAGTAGTTCGTGTCCTGTCGGGTACACCAGCGATCATACAAAACTTAAGTGATAACAAAAATTATGATAAAAAAACATGATAAGTACACTTTATTAATAATACGTGACAATACCAATTCAATACATAAAATTGTACAAAAATGTCTCTACACGTCTATCTCTACCCCTCTCACCCGTGTGGCGTCGCCTCGTACGGGTAGATCGTTGGTGGGGGGGGAGTAGATCGTGTCCCGCCGGCTACACCAGCGATCATACATTATTTTTTAAGTGAAAAGCAATTTTATCATGGCTGACCTAGACCGGGAGTACGTAACTTAAATGGAAATAAAAATTATGATGACAAAACATTTAGTAAAAAAACCATGATGACTACAAATTAAAAACAGAAGTATAATACAAAAAAAATCCAGTCATGTGGCTGACCTCGGCTGTACGTAATTTAAAGCAAAACAAAAATTAAGCTTAAAAAAACATGATGTGAACAAATGTAAAAAGAAAAACAATACACTACACAACAACACGCAATTACATTTAACGAACCAGTTATTAGAGCCCAGTTAAAATAAAAAATCAAGCACAAAAAAATACTATTGTTCATTTAAAACATATCACATGCAATTTATTTCAAAGCAATCAATAAAAATATGTAAAGCAACATTAATAGCAAAAGGCGAAAGGTTACGTACACTCTCCATGCGCTAAACAAGCTAAGAAACTTTTTGCCCGTTAAAACTAAATTGTTATTAATAAATACCCTGATATTTCCCATTATCGATTATGGTGATGTGTGCTACCCGGACTTGACGGAAGAACTTTTGGATAAGTTGGAACGACTAATTAATAACTGCATTAGATTTATTTTCTGTCTCCGAAAATATGACCACGTGTCCTCATTTCGATCTCAGCTCGGTTGGCTCCCCATACGCGAACGTCGTAATGTACGCATGCTTTGCACTCTCCACACCATTCTTTATGATTCAAACTCCCCTGCCTATTTAAAATCTTTCTTTCACTTTTATGGTGCATCCATCGTTCGTCATTTTCGCTCTACTGGCAATCTTTCTCTGTCTATCCCTCTCCATCGAACTGGCTTTGTCTCTGATTCGTTTTCCGTCCGGGTGGCTCGTCTATGGAACGGTCTTCCCCCTAGCATCAGGAAATTATCCAACAAGCACGCTTTTAAAAAATCCGTGCGTAATTTCTTTGCTGGTTGCTCTAAGAAAAACTAATTGGTATCTCCTTCATGAGCAAGTTATATTATTATATTATATGTATATATGTATGATATTTATATAAATATGTTAGAGTATGTTATAATGTATGTATATATATGTACGATTTTGTAATTGCTTTTTAATTAATTTATTATACACAGATTTGGTTTATATTTATATAGTTGCGCCGCCTACAATTTTCTCTGCTTTGCCCCAAGGTTGACTGGTAGAGAATGCCTCATGGCATTAAGTCCGCCTGTTGTACTTTAAGTTTTACTTTTGTGCAATAAAGTTTAAATAAATAAATAAATAATAGCAAGCAAGGTAAAGTATTAGTACAACAAAGCAAAGGCGCTGTTGTCGACAACGATCTAGACGAAATCATAGACCACTCAAATAGATCTCTATCATTTCTGCGAGATCTTTGTCGACAATCGATCCCGCTCTGGGCGTAAGATCGGAGAAAAGCTGGTGGCGTGTCGGTGGAGCCACTGGACCACTGGGCGTCGCCGAGGCCGTGTTGCGGTTGCGCCGCAACAAGGAAGCGGAGAGCGGCAGAACCCGGCGACACACCGATAGCCCATCACATTCCCCTGTGTGATGCTCGTCATTCGGGAACCGGGAGTCGACCGCTGGATCCTGCAAGACGCGCTTGCTCGGAGGACGTGGCCACTCACAGTCAGCCTCAGCCTTCCTCTTCACCGGACACGGCGGATAGGGGGCAGCCGAAGCCCTCGGGTCCGGCTCAGCAGCGAGACGGTGCTCCAACATTGCAACTGCAAAAGAAAAGAAAACGTTAATACAAATTTACCAAAAGGTTAACCACCACAACGATCGCTAAAGAAATACAAAAATAGGTGTGACTTACTCTTAGACGCCAATCTGCTGTTCTCGAAGCGCAGGGCAGCCGCGTCCAAGCGCTTCTCACCATTATCATCCTCGACCCGACTGGCTCCACTGATGAGTAGGATGGCTCGAGCTAATATGTCCTTCTGACTCGCCTGAAACAAGAAAAACATATACTTTAATATGAATGATCAGACAAAAAACTACATTTTTGTTTTGTATTGAAATATCTATTTACTTTGCCAGTCAGATTCACCGCCACCGCAAGATCATTTAGGGCACATTTTATTGCGCCCCGTTGCCGCCTCTCGCCAATCTTCTTCACTTCTAATTTTTCAGACTGAAACAATGAAAACAAAATGTGTATTTAACAGTTGTCGAAAATATGTACAAAAACTATTTATATTTCATGTCGACTATCAGCAGCAGGAACTCACTTTCGACAGAGGGCGTCTCCCGCTGCCGCAGGGACGACCGCGTCTACGGGTTTGGGCGACACCATCTCCACTAACACTTTCTACTGAAGACATATTGTGTGACAATTTCTCAGTGACGAGTCAGAGTGAAATGAGGTAGAATGCTACTTAGCTGAATACTTATACAAGCTTAAATGCCTCCATTCGGCTACCCCCACCCCTTTCACTCGTTCGGTCTCGCCTCGTACCGGTAGATCGTTGGTGGGGGGAGTAGTTCGTGTCCTGTCGGGTACACCAGCGATCATACAAAACTTAAGTGATAACAAAAATTATGATAAAAAAACATGATAAGTACACTTTATTAATAATACGTGACAATACCAATTCAATACATAAAATTGTACAAAAATGTCTCTACACGTCTATCTCTACCCCTCTCACCCGTGTGGCGTCGCCTCGTACGGGTAGATCGTTGGTGGGGGGGGAGTAGATCGTGTCCCGCCGGCTACACCAGCGATCATACATTATTTTTTAAGTGAAAAGCAATTTTATCATGGCTGACCTAGACCGGGAGTACGTAACTTAAATGGAAATAAAAATTATGATGACAAAACATTTAGTAAAAAAACCATGATGACTACAAATTAAAAACAGAAGTATAATACAAAAAAAATCCAGTCATGTGGCTGACCTCGGCTGTACGTAATTTAAAGCAAAACAAAAATTAAGCTTAAAAAAACATGATGTGAACAAATGTAAAAAGAAAAACAATACACTACACAACAACACGCAATTACATTTAACGAACCAGTTATTAGAGCCCAGTTAAAATAAAAAATCAAGCACAAAAAAATACTATTGTTCATTTAAAACATATCACATGCAATTTATTTCAAAGCAATCAATAAAAATATGTAAAGCAACATTAATAGCAAAAGGCGAAAGGTTACGTACACTCTCCATGCGCTAAACAAGCTAAGAAACTTTTTGCCCGTTAAAACTAAATTGTTATTAATAAATACCCTGATATTTCCCATTATCGATTATGGTGATGTGTGTTACCCGGACTTGACGGAAGAACTTTTGGATAAGTTGGAACGACTAATTAATAACTGCATTAGATTTATTTTCTGTCTCCGAAAATATGACCACGTGTCCTCATTTCGATCTCAGCTCGGTTGGCTCCCCATACGCGAACGTCGTAATGTACGCATGCTTTGCACTCTCCACACCATTCTTTATGATTCAAACTCCCCTGCCTATTTAAAATCTTTCTTTCACTTTTATGGTGCATCCATCGTTCGTCATTTTCGCTCTACTGGCAATCTTTCTCTGTCTATCCCTCTCCATCGAACTGGCTTTGTCTCTGATTCGTTTTCCGTCCGGGTGGCTCGTCTATGGAACGGTCTTCCCCCTAGCATCAGGAAATTATCCAACAAGCACGCTTTTAAAAAATCCGTGCGTAATTTCTTTGCTGGTTGCTCTAAGAAAAACTAATTGGTATCTCCTTCATGAGCAAGTTATATTATTATATTATATGTATATATGTATGATATTTATATAAATATGTTAGAGTATGTTATAATGTATGTATATATATGTACGATTTTGTAATTGCTTTTTAATTAATTTATTATACACAGATTTGGTTTATATTTATATAGTTGCGCCGCCTACAATTTTCTCTGCTTTGCCCCAAGGTTGACTGGTAGAGAATGCCTCATGGCATTAAGTCCGCCTGTTGTACTTTAAGTTTTACTTTTGTGCAATAAAGTTTAAATAAATAAATAAATAAATAATAGCAAGCAAGGTAAAGTATTAGTACAACAAAGCAAAGGCGCTGTTGTCGACAACGATCTAGACGAAATCATAGACCACTCAAATAGATCTCTATCATTTCTGCGAGATCTTTGTCGACAATCGATCCCGCTCTGGGCGTAAGATCGGAGAAAAGCTGGTGGCGTGTCGGTGGAGCCACTGGACCACTGGGCGTCGCCGAGGCCGTGTTGCGGTTGCGCCGCAACAAGGAAGCGGAGAGCGGCAGAACCCGGCGACACACCGATACCCCATCACATTCCCCTGTGTGATGCTCGTCATTCGGGAACCGGGAGTCGACCGCTGGATCCTGCAAGACGCGCTTGCTCGGAGGACGTGGCCACTCACAGTCAGCCTCAGCCTTCCTCTTCACCGGACACGGCGGATAGGGGGCAGCCGAAGCCCTCGGGTCCGGCTCAGCGGCGAGACGGTGCTCCAACATTGCAACTGCAAAAGAAAAGAAAACGTTAATACAAATTTACCAAAAGGTTAACCACCACAACGATCGCTAAAGAAATACAAAAATAGGTGTGACTTACTCTTAGACGCCAATCTGCTGTTCTCGAAGCGCAGGGCAGCCGCGTCCAAGCGCTTCTCACCATTATCATCCTCGACCCGACTGGCTCCACTGATGAGTAGGATGGCTCGAGCTAATATGTCCTTCTGACTCGCCTGAAACAAGAAAAACATATACTTTAATATGAATGATCAGACAAAAAACTACATTTTTGTTTTGTATTGAAATATCTATTTACTTTGCCAGTCAGATTCACCACCACCGCAAGATCATTTAGGGCACATTTTATTGCGCCCCGTTGCCGCCTCTCGCCAATCTTCTTCACTTCTAATTTTTCAGACTGAAACAATGAAAACAAAATGTGTATTTAACAGTTGTCGAAAATATGTACAAAAACTATTTATATTTCATGTCGACTATCAGCAGCAGGAACTCACTTTCGACAGAGGGCGTCTCCCGCTGCCGCAGGGACGACCGCGTCTACGGGTTTGGGCGACACCATCTCCACTAACACTTTCTACTGAAGACATATTGTGTGACAATTTCTCAGTGACGAGTCAGAGTGAAATGAGGTAGAATGCTACTTAGGTGAATACTTATACAAGCTTAAATGCCTCCTTTCGGCTACCCCCACCCCTTTCACTCGTTCGGTCTCGCCTCGTACCGGTAGATCGTTGGTGGGGGGAGTAGTTCGTGTCCTGTCGGGTACACCAGCGATCATACAAAACTTAAGTGATAACAAAAATTATGATAAAAAAACATGATAAGTACACTTTATTAATAATACGTGACAATACCAATTCAATACATAAAATTGTACAAAAATGTCTCTACACGTCTATCTCTACCCCTCTCACCCGTGTGGCGTCGCCTCGTACGGGTAGATCGTTGGTGGGGGGGGAGTAGATCGTGTCCCGCCGGCTACACCAGCGATCATACATTATTTTTTAAGTGAAAAGCAATTTTATCATGGCTGACCTAGACCGGGAGTACGTAACTTAAATGGAAATAAAAATTATGATGACAAAACATTTAGTAAAAAAACCATGATGACTACAAATTAAAAACAGAAGTATAATACAAAAAAAATCCAGTCATGTGGCTGACCTCGGCTGTACGTAATTTAAAGCAAAACAAAAATTAAGCTTAAAAAAACATGATGTGAACAAATGTAAAAAGAAAAACAATACACTACACAACAACACGCAATTACATTTAACGAACCAGTTATTAGAGCCCAGTTAAAATAAAAAATCAAGCACAAAAAAATACTATTGTTCATTTAAAACATATCACATGCAATTTATTTCAAAGCAATCAATAAAAATATGTAAAGCAACATTAATAGCAAAAGGCGAAAGGTTACGTACACTCTCCATGCGCTAAACAAGCTAAGAAACTTTTTGCCCGTTAAAACTAAATTGTTATTAATAAATACCCTGATATTTCCCATTATCGATTATGGTGATGTGTGTTACCCGGACTTGACGGAAGAACTTTTGGATAAGTTGGAACGACTAATTAATAACTGCATTAGATTTATTTTCTGTCTCCGAAAATATGACCACGTGTCCTCATTTCGATCTCAGCTCGGTTGGCTCCCCATACGCGAACGTCGTAATGTACGCATGCTTTGCACTCTCCACACCATTCTTTATGATTCAAACTCCCCTGCCTATTTAAAATCTTTCTTTCACTTTTATGGTGCATCCATCGTTCGTCATTTTCGCTCTACTGGCAATCTTTCTCTGTCTATCCCTCTCCATCGAACTGGCTTTGTCTCTGATTCGTTTTCCGTCCGGGTGGCTCGTCTATGGAACGGTCTTCCCCCTAGCATCAGGAAATTATCCAACAAGCACGCTTTTAAAAAATCCGTGCGTAATTTCTTTGCTGGTTGCTCTAAGAAAAACTAATTGGTATCTCCTTCATGAGCAAGTTATATTATTATATTATATGTATATATGTATGATATTTATATAAATATGTTAGAGTATGTTATAATGTATGTATATATATGTACGATTTTGTAATTGCTTTTTAATTAATTTATTATACACAGATTTGGTTTATATTTATATAGTTGCGCCGCCTACAATTTTCTCTGCTTTGCCCCAAGGTTGACTGGTAGAGAATGCCTCATGGCATTAAGTCCGCCTGTTGTACTTTAAGTTTTACTTTTGTGCAATAAAGTTTAAATAAATAAATAAATAAATATTAGCAAGCAAGGTAAAGTATTAGTACAACAAAGCAAAGGCGCTGTTGTCGACAACGATCTAGACGAAATCATAGACCACTCAAATAGATCTCTATCATTTCTGCGAGATCTTTGTCGACAATCGATCCCGCTCTGGGCGTAAGATCGGAGGAAAGCTGGTGGCGTGTCGGTGGAGCCACTGGACCACTGGGCGTCGCCGAGGCCGTGTTGCGGTTGCGCCGCAACAAGGAAGCGGAGAGCGGCAGAACCCGGCGACACACCGATACCCCATCACATTCCCCTGTGTGATGCTCGTCATTCGGGAACCGGGAGTCGACCGCTGGATCCTGCAAGACGCGCTTGCTCGGAGGACGTGGCCACTCACAGTCAGCCTCAGCCTTCCTCTTCACCGGACACGGCGGATAGGGGGCAGCCGAAGCCCTCGGGTCCGGCTCAGCAGCGAGACGGTGCTCCAACATTGCAACTGCAAAAGAAAAGAAAACGTTAATACAAATTTACCAAAAGGTTAACCACCACAACGATCGCTAAAGAAATACAAAAATAGGTGTGACTTACTCTTAGACGCCAATCTGCTGTTCTCGAAGCGCAGGGCAGCCGCGTCCAAGCGCTTCTCACCATTATCATCCTCGACCCGACTGGCTCCACTGATGAGTAGGATGGCTCGAGCTAATATGTCCTTCTGACTCGCCTGAAACAAGAAAAACATATACTTTAATATGAATGATCAGACAAAAAACTACATTTTTGTTTTGTATTGAAATATCTATTTACTTTGCCAGTCAGATTCACCACCACCGCAAGATCATTTAGGGCACATTTTATTGCGCCCCGTTGCCGCCTCTCGCCAATCTTCTTCACTTCAAAATTATGATAAAAAAACATGATAAGTACACTTTATTAATAATACGTGACAATACCAATTCAATACATAAAATTGTACAAAAATGTCTCTACACGTCTATCTCTACCCCTCTCACCCGTGTGGCGTCGCCTCGTACGGGTAGATCGTTGGTGGGGGGGGAGTAGATCGTGTCCCGCCGGCTACACCAGCGATCATACATTATTTTTTAAGTGAAAAGCAATTTTATCATGGCTGACCTAGACCGGGAGTACGTAACTTAAATGGAAATAAAAATTATGATGACAAAACATTTAGTAAAAAAACCATGATGACTACAAATTAAAAACAGAAGTATAATACAAAAAAAATCCAGTCATGTGGCTGACCTCGGCTGTACGTAATTTAAAGCAAAACAAAAATTAAGCTTAAAAAAACATGATGTGAACAAATGTAAAAAGAAAAACAATACACTACACAACAACACGCAATTACATTTAACGAACCAGTTATTAGAGCCCAGTTAAAATAAAAAATCAAGCACAAAAAAATACTATTGTTCATTTAAAACATATCACATGCAATTTATTTCAAAGCAATCAATAAAAATATGTAAAGCAACATTAATAGCAAAAGGCGAAAGGTTACGTACACTCTCCATGCGCTAAACAAGCTAAGAAACTTTTTGCCCGTTAAAACTAAATTGTTATTAATAAATACCCTGATATTTCCCATTATCGATTATGGTGATGTGTGTTACCCGGACTTGACGGAAGAACTTTTGGATAAGTTGGAACGACTAATTAATAACTGCATTAGATTTATTTTCTGTCTCCGAAAATATGACCACGTGTCCTCATTTCGATCTCAGCTCGGTTGGCTCCCCATACGCGAACGTCGTAATGTACGCATGCTTTGCACTCTCCACACCATTCTTTATGATTCAAACTCCCCTGCCTATTTAAAATCTTTCTTTCACTTTTATGGTGCATCCATCGTTCGTCATTTTCGCTCTACTGGCAATCTTTCTCTGTCTATCCCTCTCCATCGAACTGGCTTTGTCTCTGATTCGTTTTCCGTCCGGGTGGCTCGTCTATGGAACGGTCTTCCCCCTAGCATCAGGAAATTATCCAACAAGCACGCTTTTAAAAAATCCGTGCGTAATTTCTTTGCTGGTTGCTCTAAGAAAAACTAATTGGTATCTCCTTCATGAGCAAGTTATATTATTATATTATATGTATATATGTATGATATTTATATAAATATGTTAGAGTATGTTATAATGTATGTATATATATGTACGATTTTGTAATTGCTTTTTAATTAATTTATTATACACAGATTTGGTTTATATTTATATAGTTGCGCCGCCTACAATTTTCTCTGCTTTGCCCCAAGGTTGACTGGTAGAGAATGCCTCATGGCATTAAGTCCGCCTGTTGTACTTTAAGTTTTACTTTTGTGCAATAAAGTTTAAATAAATAAATAAATAAATATTAGCAAGCAAGGTAAAGTATTAGTACAACAAAGCAAAGGCGCTGTTGTCGACAACGATCTAGACGAAATCATAGACCACTCAAATAGATCTCTATCATTTCTGCGAGATCTTTGTCGACAATCGATCCCGCTCTGGGCGTAAGATCGGAGGAAAGCTGGTGGCGTGTCGGTGGAGCCACTGGACCACTGGGCGTCGCCGAGGCCGTGTTGCGGTTGCGCCGCAACAAGGAAGCGGAGAGCGGCAGAACCCGGCGACACACCGATACCCCATCACATTCCCCTGTGTGATGCTCGTCATTCGGGAACCGGGAGTCGACCGCTGGATCCTGCAAGACGCGCTTGCTCGGAGGACGTGGCCACTCACAGTCAGCCTCAGCCTTCCTCTTCACCGGACACGGCGGATAGGGGGCAGCCGAAGCCCTCGGGTCCGGCTCAGCAGCGAGACGGTGCTCCAACATTGCAACTGCAAAAGAAAAGAAAACGTTAATACAAATTTACCAAAAGGTTAACCACCACAACGATCGCTAAAGAAATACAAAAATAGGTGTGACTTACTCTTAGACGCCAATCTGCTGTTCTCGAAGCGCAGGGCAGCCGCGTCCAAGCGCTTCTCACCATTATCATCCTCGACCCGACTGGCTCCACTGATGAGTAGGATGGCTCGAGCTAATATGTCCTTCTGACTCGCCTGAAACAAGAAAAACATATACTTTAATATGAATGATCAGACAAAAAACTACATTTTTGTTTTGTATTGAAATATCTATTTACTTTGCCAGTCAGATTCACCACCACCGCAAGATCATTTAGGGCACATTTTATTGCGCCCCGTTGCCGCCTCTCGCCAATCTTCTTCACTTCTAATTTTTCAGACTGAAACAATGAAAACAAAATGTGTATTTAACAGTTGTCGAAAATATGTACAAAAACTATTTATATTTCATGTCGACTATCAGCAGCAGGAACTCACTTTCGACAGAGGGCGTCTCCCGCTGCCGCAGGGACGACCGCGTCTACGGGTTTGGGCGACACCATCTCCACTAACACTTTCTACTGAAGACATATTGTGTGACAATTTCTCAGTGACGAGTCAGAGTGAAATGAGGTAGAATGCTACTTAGCTGAATACTTATACAAGCTTAAATGCCTCCATTCGGCTACCCCCACCCCTTTCACTCGTTCGGTCTCGCCTCGTACCGGTAGATCGTTGGTGGGGGGAGTAGTTCGTGTCCTGTCGGGTACACCAGCGATCATACAAAACTTAAGTGATAACAAAAATTATGATAAAAAAACATGATAAGTACACTTTATTAATAATACGTGACAATACCAATTCAATACATAAAATTGTACAAAAATGTCTCTACACGTCTATCTCTACCCCTCTCACCCGTGTGGCGTCGCCTCGTACGGGTAGATCGTTGGTGGGGGGAGTAGATCGTGTCCCGCCGGCTACACCAGCGATCATACATTATTTTTTAAGTGAAAAGCAATTTTATCATGGCTGACCTAGACCGGGAGTACGTAACTTAAATGGAAATAAAAATTATGATGACAAAACATTTAGTAAAAAAACCATGATGACTACAAATTAAAAACAGAAGTATAATACAAAAAAAATCCAGTCATGTGGCTGACCTCGGCTGTACGTAATTTAAAGAAAAAAAAATTAAGCTTAAAAAAACATGATGTGAACAAATATAAAAAGAAAAACAATACACTACACACAATTACATTTAACGAACCAGTTATTAGAGCCCAGTTAAAATAAAAAATCAAGCACAAAAAAATACTATTGTTCATTTAAAACATATCACATGCAATTTATTTCAAAGCAATCAATAAAAATATGTATAGCAACATTAATAGCAAGCAAGGTAAAGTATTAGTATAACAAAGCAAAGGCGCTGTTGTCGACAACGATCTAGACGAAATCATAGACCACTCAAATAGATCTCTATCATTTCTGCGAGATCTTTGTCGACAATCGATCCCGCTCTGGGCGTAAGATCGGAGGAAAGCTGGTGGCGTGTCGGTGGAGCCACTGGACCACTGGGCGTCGCCGAGGCCGTGTTGCGGTTGCGCCGCAACAAGGAAGCGGAGAGCGGCAGAACCCGGCGACACACCGATACCCCATCACATTCCCCTGTGTGATGCTCGTCATTCGGGAACCGGGAGTCGACCGCTGGATCCTGCAAGACGCGCTTGCTCGGAGGACGTGGCCACTCACAGTCAGCCTCAGCCTTCCTCTTCACCGGACACGGCGGATAGGGGGCAGCCGAAGCCCTCGGGTCCGGCTCAGCAGCGAGACGGTGCTCCAACATTGCAACTGCAAAAGAAAAGAAAACGTTAATACAAATTTACCAAAAGGTTAACCACCACAACGATCGCTAAAGAAATACAAAAATAGGTGTGACTTACTCTTAGACGCCAATCTGCTGTTCTCGAAGCGCAGGGCAGCCGCGTCCAAGCGCTTCTCACCATTATCATCCTCGACCCGACTGGCTCCACTGATGAGTAGGATGGCTCGAGCTAATATGTCCTTCTGACTCGCCTGAAACAAGAAAAACATATACTTTAATATGAATGATCAGACAAAAAACTACATTTTTGTTTTGTATTGAAATATCTATTTACTTTGCCAGTCAGATTCACCACCACCGCAAGATCATTTAGGGCACATTTTATTGCGCCCCGTTGCCGCCTCTCGCCAATCTTCTTCACTTCTAATTTTTCAGACTGAAACAATGAAAACAAAATGTGTATTTAACAGTTGTCGAAAATATGTACAAAAACTATTTATATTTCATGTCGACTATCAGCAGCAGGAACTCACTTTCGACAGAGGGCGTCTCCCGCTGCCGCAGGGACGACCGCGTCTACGGGTTTGGGCGACACCATCTCCACTAACACTTTCTACTGAAGACATATTGTGTGACAATTTCTCAGTGACGAGTCAGAGTGAAATGAGGTAGAATGCTACTTAGCTGAATACTTATACAAGCTTAAATGCCTCCATTCGGCTACCCCCACCCCTTTCACTCGTTCGGTCTCGCCTCGTACCGGTAGATCGTTGGTGGGGGGAGTAGTTCGTGTCCTGTCGGGTACACCAGCGATCATACAAAACTTAAGTGATAACAAAAATTATGATAAAAAAACATGATAAGTACACTTTATTAATAATACGTGACAATACCAATTCAATACATAAAATTGTACAAAAATGTCTCTACACGTCTATCTCTACCCCTCTCACCCGTGTGGCGTCGCCTCGTACGGGTAGATCGTTGGTGGGGGGAGTAGATCGTGTCCCGCCGGCTACACCAGCGATCATACATTATTTTTTAAGTGAAAAGCAATTTTATCATGGCTGACCTAGACCGGGAGTACGTAACTTAAATGGAAATAAAAATTATGATGACAAAACATTTAGTAAAAAAACCATGATGACTACAAATTAAAAACAGAAGTATAATACAAAAAAAATCCAGTCATGTGGCTGACCTCGGCTGTACGTAATTTAAAGAAAAAAAAATTAAGCTTAAAAAAACATGATGTGAACAAATATAAAAAGAAAAACAATACACTACACACAATTACATTTAACGAACCAGTTATTAGAGCCCAGTTAAAATAAAAAATCAAGCACAAAAAAATACTATTGTTCATTTAAAACATATCACATGCAATTTATTTCAAAGCAATCAATAAAAATATGTATAGCAACATTAATAGCAAGCAAGGTAAAGTATTAGTATAACAAAGCAAAGGCGCTGTTGTCGACAACGATCTAGACGAAATCATAGACCACTCAAATAGATCTCTATCATTTCTGCGAGATCTTTGTCGACAATCGATCCCGCTCTGGGCGTAAGATCGGAGGAAAGCTGGTGGCGTGTCGGTGGAGCCACTGGACCACTGGGCGTCGCCGAGGCCGTGTTGCGGTTGCGCCGCAACAAGGAAGCGGAGAGCGGCAGAACCCGGCGACACACCGATAGCCCATCACACTCCCCTGTGTGATGCTCGTCATTCGGGAACCGGGAGTCGACCGCTGGATCCTGCAAGACGCGCTTGCTCGGAGGACGTGGCCACTCACAGTCAGCCTCAGCCTTCCTCTTCACCGGACACGGCGGATAGGGGGCAGCCGAAGCCCTCGGGTCCGGCTCAGCAGCGAGACGGTGCTCCAACATTGCAACTGCAAAAGAAAACGTTAATACAAATTTACCAAAAGGTTAACCACCACAACGATCGCTAACTAAATACATAAATAGGTGTGACTTACTCTTAGACGCCAATCTGCTGTTCTCGAAGCGCAGGGCAGCCGCGTCCAAGCGCTTCTCACCATTATCATCCTCGACCCGACTGGCTCCACTGATGAGTAGGATGGCTCGAGCTAATATGTCCTTCTGACTCGCCTGAAACAAGAAAAACATATACTTTAATATGAATGATCAGACAAAAAACTACATTTTTGTTTTGTATTGAAATATCTATTTACTTTGCCAGTCAGATTCACCACCACCGCAAGATCATTTAGGGCACATTTTATTGCGCCCCGTTGCCGCCTCTCGCCAATCTTCTTCACTTCTAATTTTTCAGACTGAAACAATGAAAACAAAATGTGTATTTAACAGTTGTCGAAAATATGTACAAAAACTATTTATATTTCATGTCGACTATCAGCAGCAGGAACTCACTTTCGACAGAGGGCGTCTCCCGCTGCCGCAGGGACGACCGCGTCTACGGGTTTGGGCGACACCATCTCCACTAACACTTTCTACTGAAGACATATTGTGTGACAATTTCTCAGTGACGAGTCAGAGTGAAATGAGGTAGAATGCTACTTAGCTGAATACTTATACAAGCTTAAATGCCTCCATTCGGCTACCCCCACCCCTTTCACTCGTTCGGTCTCGCCTCGTACCGGTAGATCGTTGGTGGGGGGAGTAGTTCGTGTCCTGTCGGGTACACCAGCGATCATACAAAACTTAAGTGATAACAAAAATTATGATAAAAAAACATGATAAGTACACTTTATTAATAATACGTGACAATACCAATTCAATACATAAAATTGTACAAAAATGTCTCTACACGTCTATCTCTACCCCTCTCACCCGTGTGGCGTCGCCTCGTACGGGTAGATCGTTGGTGGGGGGAGTAGATCGTGTCCCGCCGGCTACACCAGCGATCATACATTATTTTTTAAGTGAAAAGCAATTTTATCATGGCTGACCTAGACCGGGAGTACGTAACTTAAATGGAAATAAAAATTATGATGACAAAACATTTAGTAAAAAAACCATGATGACTACAAATTAAAAACAGAAGTATAATACAAAAAAAATCCAGTCATGTGGCTGACCTCGGCTGTACGTAATTTAAAGAAAAAAAAAATTAAGCTTAAAAAAACATGATGTGAACAAATATAAAAAGAAAAACAATACACTACACACAATTACATTTAACGAACCAGTTATTAGAGCCCAGTTAAAATAAAAAATCAAGCACAAAAAAATACTATTGTTCATTTAAAACATATCACATGCAATTTATTTCAAAGCAATCAATAAAAATATGTATAGCAACATTAATAGCAAGCAAGGTAAAGTATTAGTATAACAAAGCAAAGGCGCTGTTGTCGACAACGATCTAGACGAAATCATAGACCACTCAAATAGATCTCTATCATTTCTGCGAGATCTTTGTCGACAATCGATCCCGCTCTGGGCGTAAGATCGGAGGAAAGCTGGTGGCGTGTCGGTGGAGCCACTGGACCACTGGGCGTCGCCGAGGCCGTGTTGCGGTTGCGCCGCAACAAGGAAGCGGAGAGCGGCAGAACCCGGCGACACACCGATAGCCCATCACACTCCCCTGTGTGATGCTCGTCATTCGGGAACCGGGAGTCGACCGCTGGATCCTGCAAGACGCGCTTGCTCGGAGGACGTGGCCACTCACAGTCAGCCTCAGCCTTCCTCTTCACCGGACACGGCGGATAGGGGGCAGCCGAAGCCCTCGGGTCCGGCTCAGCAGCGAGACGGTGCTCCAACATTGCAACTGCAAAAGAAAACGTTAATACAAATTTACCAAAAGGTTAACCACCACAACGATCGCTAACTAAATACATAAATAGGTGTGACTTACTCTTAGACGCCAATCTGCTGTTCTCGAAGCGCAGGGCAGCCGCGTCCAAGCGCTTCTCACCATTATCATCCTCGACCCGACTGGCTCCACTGATGAGTAGGATGGCTCGAGCTAATATGTCCTTCTGACTCGCCTGAAACAAGAAAAACATATACTTTAATATGAATGATCAGACAAAAAACTACATTTTTGTTTTGTATTGAAATATCTATTTACTTTGCCAGTCAGATTCACCGCCACTGCAAGATCATTTAGGGCACATTTTATTGCGCCCCGTTGCCGCCTCTCGCCAATCTTCTTCACTTCTAATTTTTCAGACTGAAACAATGAAAACAAAATGTGTATTTAACAGTTGTCGAAAATATGTACAAAAACTATTTATATTTCATGTCGACTATCAGCAGCAGGAACTCACTTTCGACAGAGGGCGTCTCCCGCTGCCGCAGGGACGACCGCGTCTACGGGTTTGGGCGACACCATCTCCACTAACACTTTCTACTGAAGACATATTGTGTGACAATTTCTCAGTGACGAGTCAGAGTGAAATGAGGTAGAATGCTACTTAGCTGAATACTTATACAAGCTTAAATGCCTCCATTCGGCTACCCCAACCCCTTTCACTCGTTCGGTCTCGCCTCGTACCGGTAGATCGTTGGTGAGGGGAGTAGTTCGTGTCCTGTCGGGTACACCAGCGATCATACAAAACTTAAGTGATAACAAAAATTATGATAAAAAAACATGATAAGTACACTTTATTAATAATACGTGACAATACCAATTCAATACATAAAATTGTACAAAAATGTCTCTGCACGTCTATCTCTACCCCTCTCATCCGTGTGGCGTCGCCTCGTACGGGTAGATCGTTGGTGGGGGGAGTAGATCGTGTCCCGCCGGCTACACCAGCGATCATACATTATTTTTTAAGTGAAAAGCAATTTTATCATGGCTGACCTAGACCGGGAGTACGTAACTTAAATGAAAATAAATATTATGATAACAAAACATTTACTAAAAAAACCATGATGACTACAAATTAAAAACAGAAGTATAATACAAAAAAAAATTCAGTCATGTGGCTGACCTCGGCTGTACGTAATTTAAAGCAAAACAAAAATTAAGCTTAAAAAAACATGATGTGAACAAATGTAAAAAGAAAAACAATACACTACACAACAACACACAATTACATTTAACGAACCAGTTATAAGAGCCCAGTTAAAATAAAAAATCAAGCACAAAAAAATACTATTGTTCATTTAAAACATATCACATGCAATTTATTTCAAAGCAATCAATAAAAAATATGGAACATTAATAGCAAGCAAGGTAAAGTATTAGTACAACAAAGCAAAGGCGCTGTTGTCGACAACGATCTAGACGAAATCATAGACCTCCCAAATAGATCTCTATCATTTCCGCGAGATCTTTGTCGACAATCGATCCAGCTCTGGGCGTAAGATCGGAGGAAAGCTGGTGGCGTGTCGGTGGAGCCACTGGACCACTGGGCGTCGCCGAGGCCGTGTTGCGGTTGTGCCGCAACAAGGAAGCGGAGAGCGGCAGAACCCGGCGACACACCGATAGCCCATCACACTCCCCTGTGTGGTGCTCGTCATTCGGGAACCGGGAGTCGACCGCTGGATCCTGCAAGACGCGCTTGCTCGGAGGACGTGGCCACTCACATTCCTCAGCCTTCCTCTTCACCGGACACGGCGGATAGGGGGCAGCCGAAGCCCTCGGGTCCGGCTCAGCAGCGAGGCAGTGCTCCAACATTGCAACTGTAAAAGAAAAGAAAACGTTGATACAAATTTACGAAAAGGTTAACCACTACAACGGTCGCTAACTAAATACATAAATAGGTGTGACTTACTCTTAGACGCCAATATGCTGTTCTCGAAGCGCAGGGCAGCCGCGTCCAAGCGCTTCTCACCATTATCATCCTCGACCCGACTGGCTCCACTGATGAGTAGGATGGCTCGAGCTAATATGTCCTTCTGACTCGCCTGAAACAAGAAAAACACATACTTTAATATGAATGTTCAGACAAAAAAACTACATTTTTGTTTTCTATTGAAATATCTATTTACTTTGCCAGTCAGATTCACCGCCACCGCAAGATCATTTAGGGCACATTTTATTGCGCCCCGTTGCCGCCTCTCGCCAATCTTCTTCACTTCTAATTTTTCAGACTGAAACAATGAAAACAAAATGTGTATTTAACAGTTGTCGAAAATATGTACAAAAACTATTTATATTTCATGTCGACTATCAGCAGCAGGAACTCACTTTCGACAGAGGGCGTCTCCCGCTGCCGCAGGGACGACCGCGTCTACGGGTTTGGGCGACACCATCTCCACTAACACTTTCTACTGAAGACATATTGTGTGACAATTTCTCAGTGACGAGTCAGAGTGAAATGAGTTAGAATGCTACTTAGCTGAATACTTATACAAGCTTAAATGCCTCCATTCAGCTACCCCCACCCCTTTCACTCGTTCGGTCTCGCCTCGTACCGGTAGATCGTTGGTGGGGGGAGTAGTTCGTGTCCTGTCGGGTACACCAGCGATCATACAAAACTTAAGTGATAACAAAAATTATGATAAAAAAACATGATAAGTACACTTTATTAATAATACGTGACAATACCAATTCAATACATAAAATTGTACAAAAATGTCTCTACACGTCTATCTCTACCCCTCTCACCCGTGTGGCGTCGCCTCGTACGGGTAGATCGTTGGTGGGGGGGGAGTAGATCGTGTCCCGCCGGCTACACCAACGATCATACATTATTTTTTAAGTGAAAAGCAATTTTATCATGGCTGACCTAGACCGGGAGTACGTAACTTAAATGGAAATAAAAATTATGATGACAAAACATTTAGTAAAAAAACCATGATGACTACAAATTAAAAACAGAAGTATAATACAAAAAAAATCCAGTCATGTGGCTGACCTCGGCTGTACGTAATTTAAAGAAAAAAAAAATTAAGCTTAAAAAAACATGATGTGAACAAATATAAAAAGAAAAACAATACACTACACACAATTACATTTAACGAACCAGTTATTAGAGCCCAGTTAAAATAAAAAATCAAGCACAAAAAAATACTATTGTTCATTTAAAACATATCACATGCAATTTATTTCAAAGCAATCAATAAAAATATGTATAGCAACATTAATAGCAAGCAAGGTAAAGTATTAGTACAACAAAGCAAAGGTGCTGTTGTCGACAACGATCTAGACGAAATCATAGACCACTCAAATAGATCTCTATCATTTCTGCGAGATCTTTGTCGACAATCGATCCCGCTCTGGGCGTAAGATCGGAGGAAAGCTGGTGGCGTGTCGGTGGAGCCACTGGACCACTGGGCGTCGCCGAGGCCGTGTTGCGGTTGCGCCGCAACAAGGAAGCGGAGAGCGGCAGAACCCGGCGACACACCGATAGCCCATCACACTCCCCTGTGTGATGCTCGTCATTCGGGAACCGGGAGTCGACCGCTGGATCCTGCAAGACGCGCTTGCTCGGAGGACGTGGCCACTCACAGTCAGCCTCAGCCTTCCTCTTCACCGGACACGGCGGATAGGGGGCAGCCGAAGCCCTCGGGTCCGGCTCAGCAGCGAGACGGTGCTCCAACATTGCAACTGCAAAAGAAAACGTTAATACAAATTTACCAAAAGGTTAACCACCACAACGATCGCTAACTAAATACATAAATAGGTGTGACTTACTCTTAGACGCCAATCTGCTGTTCTCGAAGCGCAGGGCAGCCGCGTCCAAGCGCTTCTCACCATTATCATCCTCGACCCGACTGGCTCCACTGATGAGTAGGATGGCTCGAGCTAATATGTCCTTTTGACTCGCCTGAAACAAGAAAAACACATACTTTAATATGAATGTTCAGACAAAAAAACTACATTTTTGTTTTCTATTGAAATATCTATTTACTTTGCCAGTCAGATTCACCGCCACCGCAAGATCATTTAGGGCACATTTTATTGCGCCCCGTTGCCGCCTCTCGCCAATCTTCTTCACTTCTAATTTTTCAGACTGAAACAATGAAAACAAAATGTGTATTTAACAGTTGTCGAAAATATGTACAAAAACTATTTATATTTCATGTCGACTATCAGCAGCAGGAACTCACTTTCGACAGAGGGCGTCTCCCGCTGCCGCAGGGACGACCGCGTCTACGGGTTTGGGCGACACCATCTCCACTAACACTTTCTACTGAAGACATATTGTGTGACAATTTCTCAGTGACGAGTCAGAGTGAAATGAGGTAGAATGCTACTTAGCTGAATACTTATACAAGCTTAAATGCCTCCATTCGGCTACCCCCACCCCTTTCACTCGTTCGGTCTCGCCTCGTACCGGTAGATCGTTGGTGGGGGGAGTAGTTCGTGTCCTGTCGGGTACACCAGCGATCATACAAAACTTAAGTGATAACAAAAATTATGATAAAAAAACATGATAAGTACACTTTATTAATAATACGTGACAATACCAATTCAATACATAAAATTGTACAAAAATGTCTCTACACGTCTATCTCTACCCCTCTCATCCGTGTGGCGTCGCCTCGTACGGGTAGATCGTTGGTGGGGGGGGGAGTAGATCGTGTCCCGCCGGCTACACCAGCGATCATACATTATTTTTTAAGTGAAAAGCAATTTTGTCATGGCTGACCTAGACCGGGGGTACGTAACTTAAATGAAAATAAATATTATGATAACAAAACATTTACTAAAAAAACCATGATGACTACAAATTAAAAACAGAAGTATAATACGAAAAAAAATCCAGTCATGTGGCTGACCTCGGCTGGACGTAATTTAAAGCAAAACAAAAATTAAGTTTAAAAAAACATGATGTGAACAAATGTAAAAAGAAAAACAATACACTACACAACAACACACAATTACATTTAACGAACCAGTTATTAGAGCCCAGTTAAAATAAAAAATCAAGCACAAAAAAATACTATTGTTCATTTAAAACATATCACATGCAATTTATTTCAAAGCAATCAATAAAAATATGTATAGCAACATTAATAGCAAGCAAGGTAAAGTATTAGTACAACAAAGCAAAGGTGCTGTTGTCGACAACGATCTAGACGAAATCATAGACCACTCAAATAGATCTCTATCATTTCTGCGAGATCTTTGTCGACAATCGATCCCGCTCTGGGCGTAAGATCGGAGGAAAGCTGGTGGCGTGTCGGTGGAGCCACTGGACCACTGGGCGTCGCCGAGGCCGTGTTGCGGTTGCGCCGCAACAAGGAAGCGGAGAGCGGCAGAACCCGGCGACACACCGATAGCCCATCACACTCCCCTGTGTGATGCTCGTCATTCGGGAACCGGGAGTCGACCGCTGGATCCTGCAAGACGCGCTTGCTCGGAGGACGTGGCCACTCACAGTCAGCCTCAGCCTTCCTCTTCACCGGACACGGCGGATAGGGGGCAGCCGAAGCCCTCGGGTCCGGCTCAGCAGCGAGACGGTGCTCCAACATTGCAACTGCAAAAGAAAACGTTAATACAAATTTACCAAAAGGTTAACCACCACAACGATCGCTAACTAAATACATAAATAGGTGTGACTTACTCTTAGACGCCAATCTGCTGTTCTCGAAGCGCAGGGCAGCCGCGTCCAAGCGCTTCTCACCATTATCATCCTCGACCCGACTGGCTCCACTGATGAGTAGGACGGCTCGAGCTAATATGTCCTTCTGACTCGCCTGAAACAAGAAAAACACATACTTTAATATGAATGTTCAGACAAAAAAACTACATTTTTGTTTTGTATTGAAATATCTATTTACTTTGCCAGTCAGATTCACCGCCACCGCAAGATCATTTAGGGCACATTTTATTGCGCCCCGTTGCCGCCTCTCGCCAATCTTCTTCACTTCTAATTTTTCAGACTGAAACAATGAAAACAAAATGTGTATTTAACAGTTGTCGAAAATATGTACAAAAACTATTTATATTTCATGTCGACTATCAGCAGCAGGAACTCACTTTCGACAGAGGGCGTCTCCCGCTGCCGCAGGGACGACCGCGTCTACGGGTTTGGGCGACACCATCTCCACTAACACTTTCTACTGAAGACATATTGTGTGACAATTTCTCAGTGACGAGTCAGAGTGAAATGAGGTAGAATGCTACTTAGCTGAATACTTATACAAGCTTAAATGCCTCCATTCGGCTACCCCCACCCCTTTCACTCGTTCGGTCTCGCCTCGTACCGGTAGATCGTTGGTGGGGGGAGTAGTTCGTGTCCTGTCGGGTACACCAGCGATCATACAAAACTTAAGTGATAACAAAAATTATGATAAAAAAACATGATAAGTACACTTTATTAATAATACGTGACAATATCAATTCAATACATAAAATTGTACAAAAATGTCTCTACACGTCTATCTTTACCCCTCTCACCCGTGTGGCGTCGCCTCGTACGGGTAGATCGTTGGTGGGGGGGGAGTAGATCGTGTCCCGCCGGCTACACCAACGATCATACATTATTTTTTAAGTGAAAAGCAATTTTATCATGGCTGACCTAGACCGGGAGTACGTAACTTAAATGAAAATAAAAATTATGATGACAAAACATTTAGTAAAAAAACCATGATGACTACAAATTAAAAACAGAAGTATAATACAAAAAAAATCCAGTCATGTGGCTGACCTCGGCTGTACGTAATTTAAAGCAAAACAAAAATTAAGCTTAAAAAAACATGATGTGAACAAATGTAAAAAGAAAAACAATACACTACACAACAACACACAATTACATTTAACGAACCAGTTATTAGAGCCCAGTTAAAATAAAAAATCAAGCACAAAAAAATACTATTGTTCATTTAAAACATATCACATGCAATTTATTTCAAAGCAATCAATAAAAATATGTATAGCAACATTAATAGCAAGCAAGGTAAAGTATTAGTATAACAAAGCAAAGGCGCTGTTGTCGACAACGATCTAGACGAAATCATAGACCACTCAAATAGATCTCTATCATTTCTGCGAGATCTTTGTCGACAATCGATCCCGCTCTGGGCGTAAGATCGGAGGAAAGCTGGTGGCGTGTCGGTGGAGCCACTGGACCACTGGGCGTCGCCGAGGTCGTGTTGCGGTTGCGCCGCAACAAGGAAGCGGAGAGCGGCAGAACCCGGCGACACACCGATAGCCCATCACACTCCCCTGTGTGATGCTCGTCATTCGGGAACCGGGAGTCGACCGCTGGATCCTGCAAGACGCGCTTGCTCGGAGGACGTGGCCACTCACAGTCAGCCTCAGCCTTCGTCTTCACCGGACACGGCGGATAGGGGGCAGCCGAAGCCCTCGGGTCCGGCTCAGCAGCGAGACGGTGCTCCAACATTGCAACTGCAAAAGAAAACGTTAATACAAATTTACCAAAAGGTTAACCACCACAACGATCGCTAACTAAATACATAAATAGGTGTGACTTACTCTTAGACGCCAATCTGCTGTTCTCGAAGCGCAGGGCAGCCGCGTCCAAGCGCTTCTCACCATTATCATCCTCGACCCGACTGGCTCCACTGATGAGTAGGACGGCTCGAGCTAATATGTCCTTCTGACTCGCCTGAAACAAGAAAAACACATACTTTAATATGAATGATCAGACAAAAAACAACATTTTTGTTTTGTATTGAAATATCTATTTACTTTGCCAGTCAGATTCACCGCCACCGCAAGATCATTTAGGGCACATTTTATTGCGCCCCGTTGCCGCCTCTCGCCAATCTTCTTCACATCTAATTTTTCAGACTGAAACAATGAAAACAAAATGTGTATTTAACAGTTGTCGAAAATATGTACAAAAACTATTTATATTTCATGTCGACTATCAGCAGCAGGAATTCACTTTCGACAGAGGGCGTCTCCCGCTGCCGCAGGGACGACCGCGTCTACGGGTTTGGGCGACACCATCTCCACTAACACTTTCTACTGAAGACATATTGTGTGACAATTTCTCAGTGACGAGTCAGAGTGAAATGAGGTAGAATGCTACTTAGCTGAATACTTATACAAGCTTAAATGCCTCCATTCGGCTACCCCCACCCCTTTCACTCGTTCGGTCTCGCCTCGTACCGGTAGATCGTTGGTGGGGGGAGTAGTTCGTGTCCTGTCGGGTACACCAGCGATCATACAAAACTTAAGTGATAACAAAAATTATGATAAAAAAACATGATAAGTACACTTTATTAATAATACGTGACAATATCAATTCAATACATAAAATTGTACAAAAATGTCTCTACACGTCTATCTCTACCCCTCTCACCCGTGTGGCGTCGCCTCGTACGGGTAGATCGTTGGTGGGGGGGGAGTAGATCGTGTCCCGCCGGCTACACCAACGATCATACATTATTTTTTAAGTGAAAAGCAATTTTATCATGGCTGACCTAGACCGGGAGTACGTAACTTAAATGAAAATAAAAATTATGATGACAAAACATTTAGTAAAAAAACCATGATGACTACAAATTAAAAACAGAAGTATAATACAAAAAAAATCCAGTCATGTGGCTGACCTCGGCTGTACGTAATTTAAAGCAAAACAAAAATTAAGCTTAAAAAAACATGATGTGAACAAATGTAAAAAGAAAAACAATACACTACACAACAACACACAATTACATTTAACGAACCAGTTATTAGAGCCCAGTTAAAATAAAAAATCAAGCACAAAAAAATACTATTGTTCATTTAAAACATATCACATGCAATTTATTTCAAAGCAATCAATAAAAATATGTATAGCAACATTAATAGCAAGCAAGGTAAAGTATTAGTATAACAAAGCAAAGGCGCTGTTGTCGACAACGATCTAGACGAAATCATAGACCACTCAAATAGATCTCTATCATTTCTGCGAGATCTTTGTCGACAATCGATCCCGCTCTGGGCGTAAGATCGGAGGAAAGCTGGTGGCGTGTCGGTGGAGCCACTGGACCACTGGGCGTCGCCGAGGCCGTGTTGCGGTTGCGCCGCAACAAGGAAGCGGAGAGCGGCAGAACCCGGCGACACACCGATAGCCCATCACACTCCCCTGTGTGATGCTCGTCATTCGGGAACCGGGAGTCGACCGCTGGATCCTGCAAGACGCGCTTGCTTGGAGGACGTGGCCACTCACATTCCTCAGCCTTCCTCTTCACCGGACACGGCGGATAGGGGGCAGCCGAAGCCCTCGGGTCCGGCTCAGCAGCGAGGCGGTGCTCCAACATTGCAACTGTAAAAGAAAAGAAAACGTTAATACAAATTTACGAAAAGGTTAACCACCACAACGATCGCTAACTAAATACATAAATAGGTGTGACTTACTCTTAGTCGCCAATCTGCTGTTCTCGAAGCGCAGGGCAGCCGCGTCCAAGCGCTTCTCACCATTATCATCCTCGACCCGACTGGCTCCACTGATGAGTAGGACGGCTCGAGCTAATATGTCCTTCTGACTCGCCTGAAACAAGAAAAACACATACTTTAATATGAATGATCAGACAAAAAACAACATTTTTGTTTTGTATTGAAATATCTATTTACTTTGCCAGTCAGATTCACCGCCACACACACACATTTTATTGCGCCCCGTTGCCGCCTCTCGCCAATCTTCTTCACATCTAATTTTTCAGACTGAAACAATGAAAACAAAATGTGTATTTAACAGTTGTCGAAAATATGTACAAAAACTATTTATATTTCATGTCGACTATCAGCAGCAGGAACTCACTTTCGACAGAGGGCGTCTCCCGCTGCCGCAGGGACGACCGCGTCTACGGGTTTGGGCGACACCATCTCCACTAACACTTTCTACTGAAGACATATTGTGTGACAATTTCTCAGTGACGAGTCAGAGTGAAATGAGGTAGAATGCTACTTAGCTGAATACTTATACAAGCTTAAATGCCTCCATTCGGCTACCCCAACCCCTTTCACTCGTTCGGTCTCGCCTTGTACCGGTAGATCGTTGGTGGGGGGAGTAGTTCGTGTCCTGTCGGGTACACCAGCGATCATACAAAACTTAAGTGATAACAAAAATTATGATAAAAAAACATGATAAGTACACTTTATTAATAATACGTGACAATACCAATTCAATACATAAAATTGTACAAAAATGACTCTACACGTCTATCTCTACCCCTCTCATCCGTGTGGCGTCGCCTCGTACGGGTAGATCGTTGGTGGGGGGGGGGGGGGAGTAGATCGTGTCCCGCCGGCTACACCAGCGATCATACATTATTTTTTAAGTGAAAAGCAATTTTGTCATGGCTGACCTAGACCGGGAGTACGTAACTTAAATGAAAATAAATATTATGATAACAAAACATTTACTAAAAAAAACATGATGACTACAAATTAAAAACAGAAGTATAATACAAAAAAAATCCAGTCATGTGGCTGACCTCGGCTGTACGTAATTTAAAGCAAAACAAAAATTAAGCTTAAAAAAACATGATGTGAACAAATGTAAAAAGAAAAACAATACACTACACAACAACACACAATTACATTTAACGAACCAGTTATTAGAGCCCAGTTAAAATAAAAAATCAAGCACAAAAAAATACTATTGTTCATTTAAAACATATCACATGCAATTTATTTCAAAGCAATCAATAAAAATATGTATAGCAACATTAATAGCAAGCAAGGTAAAGTATTAGTACAACAAAGCAAAGGTGCTGTTGTCGACAACGATCTAGACGAAATCATAGACCACTCAAATAGATCTCTATCATTTCTGCGAGATCTTTGTCGACAATCGATCCCGCTCTGGGCGTAAGATCGGAGGAAAGCTGGTGGCGTGTCGGTGGAGCCACTGGACCACTGGGCGTCGCCGAGGCCGTGTTGCGGTTGCGCCGCAACAAGGAAGCGGAGAGCGGCAGAACCCGGCGACACACCGATAGCCCATCACACTCCCCTGTGTGATGCTCGTCATTCGGGAACCGGGAGTCGACCGCTGGATCCTGCAAGACGCGCTTGCTCGGAGGACGTGGCCACTCACAGTCAGCCTCAGCCTTCCTCTTCACCGGACACGGCGGATAGGGGGCAGCCGAAGCCCTCGGGTCCGGCTCAGCAGCGAGACGGTGCTCCAACATTGCAACTGCAAAAGAAAAGAAAACGTTAATACAAATTTACCAAAAGGTTAACCACCACAACGATCGCTAACTAAATACATAAATAGGTGTGACTTACTCTTAGACGCCAATCTGCTGTTCTCGAAGCGCAGGGCAGCCGCGTCCAAGCGCTTCTCACCATTATCATCCTCGACCCGACTGGCTCCACTGATGAGTAGGACGGCTCGAGCTAATATGTCCTTCTGACTCGCCTGAAACAAGAAAAACACATACTTTAATATGAATGTTCAGACAAAAAAACTACATTTTTGTTTTCTATTGAAATATCTATTTACTTTGCCAGTCAGATTCACCGCCACCGCAAGATCATTTAGGGCACATTTTATTGCGCCCCGTTGCCGCCTCTCGCCAATCTTCTTCACTTCTAATTTTTCAGACTGAAACAATGAAAACAAAATGTGTATTTAACAGTTGTCGAAAATATGTACATAAACTATTTATATTTCATGTCGACTATCAGCAGCAGGAACTCACTTTCGACAGAGGGCGTCTCCCGCTGCCGCAGGGACGACCGCGTCTACGGGTTTGGGCGACACCATCTCCACTAACACTTTCTACTGAAGACATATTGTGTGACAATTTCTCAGTGACGAGTCAGAGTGAAATGAGGTAGAATGCTACTTAGCTGAATACTTATACAAGCTTAAATGCCTCCATTCGGCTACCCCCACCCCTTTCACTCGTTCGGTCTCGCCTCGTACCGGTAGATCGTTGGTGGGGGGAGTAGTTCGTGTCCTGTCGGGTACACCAGCGATCATACAAAACTTAAGTGATAACAAAAATTATGATAAAAAAACATGATAAGTACACTTTATTAATAATACGTGACAATATCAATTCAATACATAAAATTGTACAAAAATGTCTCTACACGTCTATCTCTACCCCTCTCACCCGTGTGGCGTCGCCTCGTACGGGTAGATCGTTGGTGGGGGGGGGAGTAGATCGTGTCCCGCCGGCTACACCAACGATCATACATTATTTTTTAAGTGAAAAGCAATTTTATCATGGCTGACCTAGACCGGGAGTACGTAACTTAAATGAAAATAAAAATTATGATGACAAAACATTTAGTAAAAAAACCATGATGACTACAAATTAAAAACAGAAGTATAATACAAAAAAAATCCAGTCATGTGGCTGACCTCGGCTGTACGTAATTTAAAGCAAAACAAAAATTAAGCTTAAAAAAACATGATGTGAACAAATGTAAAAAGAAAAACAATACACTACACAACAACACACAATTACATTTAACGAACCAGTTATTAGAGCCCAGTTAAAATAAAAAATCAAGCACAAAAAAATACTATTGTTCATTTAAAACATATCACATGCAATTTATTTCAAAGCAATCAATAAAAATATGTATAGCAACATTAATAGCAAGCAAGGTAAAGTATTAGTACAACAAAGCAAAGGTGCTGTTGTCGACAACGATCTAGACGAAATCATAGACCACTCAAATAGATCTCTATCATTTCTGCGAGATCTTTGTCGACAATCGATCCCGCTCTGGGCGTAAGATCGGAGGAAAGCTGGTGGCGTGTCGGTGGAGCCACTGGACCACTGGGCGTCGCCGAGGCCGTGTTGCGGTTGCGCCGCAACAAGGAAGCGGAGAGCGGCAGAACCCGGCGACACACCGATAGCCCATCACACTCCCCTGTGTGATGCTCGTCATTCGGGAACCGGGAGTCGACCGCTGGATCCTGCAAGACGCGCTTGCTCGGAGGACGTGGCCACTCACAGTCAGCCTCAGCCTTCCTCTTCACCGGACACGGCGGATAGGGCGCAGCCGAAGCCCTCGGGTCCGGCTCAGCAGCGAGACGGTGCTCCAACATTGCAACTGCAAAAGAAAACGTTAATACAAATTTACCAAAAGGTTAACCACCACAACGATCGCTAAAGAAATACAAAAATAGGTGTGACTTACTCTTAGACGCCAATCTGCTGTTCTCGAAGCGCAGGGCAGCCGCGTCCAAGCGCTTCTCACCATTATCATCCTCGACCCGACTGGCTCCACTGATGAGTAGGACGGCTCGAGCTAATATGTCCTTCTGACTCGCCTGAAACAAGAAAAACACATACTTTAATATGAATGTTCAGACAAAAAAACTACATTTTTGTTTTCTATTGAAATATCTATTTACTTTGCCAGTCAGATTCACCGCCACCGCAAGATCATTTAGGGCACATTTTATTGCGCCCCGTTGCCGCCTCTCGCCAATCTTCTTCACTTCTAATTTTTCAGACTGAAACAATGAAAACAAAATGTGTATTTAACAGTTGTCGAAAATATCGTCCTATTAATGCAAATACCGACTAAGTGACTTTTTCAGGAAATCGTGTTTTTTACGCCTTTGGAATAAGAATTTCAAGGACTACAATCTAGTAAAACCCATGTTTTGATACGACTCTCCGTTCCAAAGATAGCTTTTAGATAAAGTTACTTAAACGTCATTTTACTGAAATATTCACTGCCAAAATCTGATATACATGACTTAATACAATACTTTGTGCTTTCTCCGCCAAGTAAAAACTGTTAATGGTACATAGTGTTTATTTGCATTTATACATTCCCATTTTAAGTTTTACCAAAAAATATATATATA